>WTSP01016323.1:0-135046 GCA_025331215.1 Actenoides lindsayi | reverse complement strand
AGCTGGCTGGATCACCCTCTTGTGCCAATCCCCTTTGACTCCTAGGGGGTGTCCCAGTGCATCCTCACTGGCTTTCCTCAGGGCAACAAGTTGAGAGCCCTTCCTAGGATTCCATCCCGCAGCCCCTGATGTGCTGCCTCACTGTGTGTCACAAGCAAGTGTAAAATTATTGACCCCTTCCCCCTTCAAATCTAGTTTAAAGCCCTATCAATGAGCCCTGCCAACTCGCTGGAATAAAAGCTGAAGTAACTGGTTTCTAAACCAAACCAGAATTTTGGATTATTCAGCGGATTGTGCTGATGGGGTAGCTGGCCACTTTGCTGGGTTTTCTTTTCTCCTGCAGTCTGAAACAGCCTTTCTGTAGCTTTCTGCTTTGTTCACTTGCTGCTGGCAATCGGAACCTTGAGTCTCCCCTGCTTGTTTTGGCTTTGTACGAGTCCATTTGTCTTCATTTTGATTTTGCAGAAAGCCACGAAGCCCTTCTGAAGCGACTTGTGTGAGGATGCAGAAGAGCTGTACGGAGCAGCATGTGTTTCTAATTGTTTATGCTTACATTATCCTCACTGGCATGCTGGTAGATGGATTCCGAAGTGCTGTGCAGTCTGACAAAATATGATTAGTCTGCACTTATTGGTACACGTAGTGTCTGGGAAACCCTGATGTAAGTCTTGAAAGGCTTTATCTCAACAGTCTTGCTCGATAGCCTTTGGGAGCTTTTTTTCCAAAACAAATGACTCACAGCCCTTAGCTACTTCATAGACGTAGTGAATGCTATTCTTTGTCCATAGGAGGAGGGAGAACGAGCAGTTTACCTTTTTGCTTTTAAAGATAATGATAAACTCCAAAAGCAAAACAAAACACCCACAGTAATATGCTCATGTAAGGGAGGAAAAAAAGGTCACGATGGAAAAAAGTTTAAATTACATAATTTTCTGAAGTCTATAATAAGCTTTTTAATGTTTTCTGGAACATTACCTCTTCATTTTATGCAGGCAGAAGTGTAAACTATGTTCTGTTGATTTTGTTTCATGTAACAAAAAAAACACCTTGGTTAATGTAACATTTCATCACATGCTTTTTAAAAAGTAGATTTGTACAATTGAATACGCATAAATAGGAAAAGGGCTTCTATGATATCGGGGATCAGCTAACTGTGGTTGTACCATATGCCCACACATGGCATAAAACTGATAATAAAACTTCCCTGCGGCTCCTCAGAAAATATGTATTTAAGGTTGGTAGGGCAACGTGCCTTTTTTTGTTTGCTTATCTTAACGTTTTGCAACTGATCGCATAATATGTTCTAGAACACGAATGCTTAGCTAATCTGACAATGCAATATTGTGTTAAGCCCCTTGTCTTCTGCTTTGCTTTTGTGGGAGTGGTAACAACTGCAGATAACCTAAGTCTTGTGAAGCGCATAGCTGACGTTACCAAACTGATGTGTGCACTACAGGATAGTTTTCTATGACTAGAGCTTGACTTAAAAGCAGAAAAAAACACTCCACCAAACATGAAACACCCCCACCAAAAAAAAAAAAAGTGGAAAAACCCAAAACTGCCTCAAAACACTTTTGTTTGCAAGCAGAACCTGAAGGCCCTGGTTAGAGATTAGGTTTCCCAAAAGTTGTGTTATGAGGGAAGACACTCCCTGTGTGGTTTAAAGATTAAACTTCTGAATGTACCTCTTAGAAGGGTGCTGTGAGACTGGAAAAACCCAGCCTAGCAGTAAATGCTGTAAAGAGCAGAACTTTGCCTTGTGGCATGAAGCTTAAGATATTGTAGCACTTAAATGACATAGCAAATTAAAATGCTGATTAAAATAATGCAAGATGGCCTGGAAAATGTGGTTTCTAAAATGAAGTTATAGGTGGAGAGAAAAGATAATACAATGGTTGGACTGTTGGTCTAGAGTAATGAAAGCCACGTTAAATTCCTAGCTCTGTAACAGCCGTCTTGTACAATGAAAGAGGCCCATGGGATGCCAGCTGGATTGTGCTGCTTTTATACTTTAAAATAGCATTTTCCAATAATTACTGCTGGATTAGCTGAACTAGTGAAAATCCTTGTTCAGATAAAGCTTTCTGGCACTTGCAGTTAGCACAAACCTAAACAATGGATATGCTGATAAGGAGTCTTAATTTTCTAGTGTGAGCAAAATCGTTCTTCAGCTCACCTTGCATTATAGTTACTCCACCAAATAATTTATTAGTACAAATAATCAACGAATACATAATTATGCTTTAAAATATTCTTTTTCTAAGTGGAGCTTACAAGTGATTTACTGTTTGTTTGTATGTTTTGTGGGGTTTTTTTTTAAGTTGGAAAGTAGCTATTAGTGTAGGTCTTTATTTCTCTGATGTATTTTTAATACGTATAATATTAAAACCGCAATAAAGGCCTTAATAGGCTAGAGCTGCTACTCTATTTGGCCTTTCTGGACTGAATTTATACTTTCAATTTAATGACAAATATTTGCCTATGTAATGATTCACTGAAGAAACTTGGGTTAGAGAAGATTAGCAGAAAAATGTAGTAGTAGTAACCCATGAACTACTTTTGGTTTAAATACTGGGCTTTCAGTGTAAGATAGGGTATAGTAAGTTATGCTCCTTAAGGGATAAGAGATAGAATACCTGGCATCTGATTATAAGTTCTATTAGAAAAAAGTGTCTAAACATCTCTTCCAGTTTTGATAATAATATAATAAATGCGCTTTTCCTAGATCAGGGGTGTATTTTTGATCTTATTCATGTTTTGAGAACTTTATTTTCCTGTTTTTCTAGTAAAGGAAGCCAGAACAACTTTTCTCCCTGCCCTAAAAGGAAAAAATATTTTTGTTGGAACTTTAAGGGACTTCCCGAATAGTGCTGATAATACCATTGTGTATAAAAGACTTTTATACAATGGAATTTTTTAATAGAATGCATTATGTATACAATATTATGTATGAAATTACAAAAATCCGTAGGCTTTTTTCTTTTGAGTAATGTGGTCGGCAGATTTAGCCCACTCTGGAGTAAATTTGTGCCCAAATAGAAATTCACATGCCGAGGTTTGGGTTTGTTGAATAATTATTTTTGTTTTTTCATGAAGATATACTTAAGAAAGGTATGAATTGTCACGTCTGGGAAAGTTTTAAAAGGAAAGGACTCTTGGGCAATGCAGTCTCCTTTTGCTGCTGTCACCGGCAGATGTGATGCAGTTTGTTCTAAAACTTGAGTGTAATGGTAGGTGGTGGTGTAATGGAACAGAAGTTCTTCAGGTGAACACGGATATGTTGCTATTACAGTAGATTTTCATGTTTGTCAGATTTGCATATTTAAGATCACAGTTATTGGGAAATGGAGCTAACTTTCCAATCTTAAAATTCAGGTCTTGTCTCAAAACATGAGCATTTGCAAAGCAGAGAGAACAACTGGAGAGACAGCTGAATTGCTTAGGAATTGAGACCAGGAAACCAAGGCAAACACAGTTTCTCACTGTTTAACTTGGTAACTGTTTTTCTGGTGTGAAAGCAGATCCCAGTGACAATATTTAAGAAGCTAACAAACAAAACATCCTAAAACAGGGGAAGTAAAGTATTACCGTCTCAGACAATAATTACATTGCCAAGAGGTTTGAAACACTTTGGAAAAAAAAAAAAAGGAGCTGTTCTCTGGAAAAACAATGTGTAGTGTCATGATAAAGATGTTGATCAATTTTAGAGTTTTTATGAACTTGCATCATAAATAGTCGTTTATATGTGTGTGTGTTGTCTGCACTGGAGTAAGGCTGACAGCTCTCTTTTTTTTTCTTTTTTTTTTTTTCCCCACAAGGTAACCATTTTTATTTATTGATTGATTTTTTAGAATTATGATAATAGACCTTTTTTAGAGAGGCGAGATATGTTGAAAAATAGTTTTGAGTTTTACTCCTTGAGATGACAGTTCAAGCGTTCCTTTGTACTAGGTACTCGGCAAGAACGAAAGCCCTTCAGACGAGTGTTCAGAGCGTACATCTGCATCGATAACCCTGCTGTTCAAGGGCTCTGTGCTTACTCTCACTTCACTGTAGCCACTTCATTTTTATTGCATAGATGCGTGAAATACCTGACGTGAGAAAAACCAAACAGCTTCTACTCAGTGGTTTGTGGTGTATCTGGAGCATCCTTTTTGTAGGACAGAACGTTGGATGTATTGAATGCACAAATGTTAATGTTAATTATTAACTAGGTTGAATTAGTTACTGCCATTGTCTCCTGGTGTTCAAAGTTAAAAGTGGGTCAGCGAGTTGCAAAATACTTTTGCAGTGAATTCTAGCATTGATTTTTCATATTTCTGCTTGTGTAGTTCCTTGGTTACTGGTTTGGAGAGGATGTGTAGAACATTTCAAGCCTTTCGCTTATAGCCTCATTAAGGTAGAAGTAACCTGTTCCTTCTGTTAGAATTACAGTAGCACATCTATTACAGGACAGAATCATTTGAATCTCTCCACCAGCTTCTGAAAAAGGATTTTCTTTTTAAATCAAGCATGGCTGCCATAAATCAGCGGTATAATTTTTAGATGAAATCAACTTTACTACCTTGTCATCAAAACCATTAAATGATGAAGCCAAACTTCAGACTTTAGGAAATGCAAAAATTTTACTGTTTGTAGTTAAATAGCACCGTGTGGAAGATTTTTCAGAGGAACCGTCATCGCATGCCTGAATGATTGTAGGTTGATTTAAGCTGCATTTAATACCAAACTGTACAAAAGTGGGTTTATAAGGAAGGTAGTAGATTTCAAAGATAAGCTTTTGTACCTCAAGGGAAGTGTATTAGTAAAAACTGCTGGAAGAAGTGCAGAATTGGGCTGGAATCGGGACTTTCTTCAGGTTAGAGGCTAAAATCTTGACTGACTTGGAAGTCAAACTTGGAAGAAGGGCTTCTGAAATAGCTGTAGGAGTAACCACTTCAGGAAGGATCTTACTAAAAAGTACAGGACAGGAGTGAAAAAATAATCACTTGTTTAAAAAGCGATACTTGGAGACTACATGATGTGTGAGAAAGAAATCAGTTATTTAGAACAAGGTTGCATTACATTTGCCAAAAAGTGATTTGGATCTAAAGAGAGTCAAGTGAAAGAAAAATGTGCTATTCAGTGAGAAATTCAGTAGTTTGGCATGAAAGTTGAATTAATATTTTAATATAGGTGATAACGTTGACTATGTTCAAAGGCAAATGTAAATAAACTGTAGTTGAAATGGAAGCATTATGCTTCCAGATTGTGTCAGCTTGATGATGGTAACCTCTGCTTGAATTGTCGTGGAGTTTGTGTGTGGAAACCCGTGCTCAAAAAGGGCAGTAGAGCTCTACTGTAGATAGATGAGTAAGTGGCAATTTTGTATTCCTCTGTGGTACAGAATATCATAAATATCTATACTGAGCTACAACACGAGAATGCTCATTAGCTCTTCCTGTACAAGGAAGCAGTCGTAGCTAGAGTAATTTTTACAGATCAGTGTTTGCTTACTACACCGTGACTGTTCCTGGCTTGCTTAGGAATTTGCTTGTTGCCTGAATAGGGCCCATAACTTTGCTTTATCCTGGAGCCCTTGGAAATAAGGACAAGATTATCAAGAGGTGTGTTTACATTTGAAGCCTTTTGTAGTACAGACTCATTTAGAGGTTTCAGCAATTCACGAATCAATCTTCTGTGCTTTGTTGGGAGGACAGTATGCAAGACATAAGGCTTATTGCACAAAAGGCTGTGTCTTTTTGTCTTGTTGACCAACTGTAGGTAATTTTACCACAATGTTTTTCACTTTTTGGTGTCTCAGAAATAATTATTGAAAATTGTAAGGTTCTGTTCAACATTAATTTAGCCTATTTTTTTTTCTGTTTAAGAGATTTCTACAACTTGTTCATTTACTATTATCAGTCATTCTTCTAATATTTCCTGTTGATTTTTTGTTGTTTTTTAAAGATTAATTTTGTGTATAAGTGGTATCAATTTCAGAAGTATGAAGTGTGAGTATTGAAAATATTTGTGTCTGAGATGAGGAACTGTCATGAACTAAGCTGCTGTGGTAAAGTGTCAGGTTAGTAAACTTATTTAAGTCTTGCAAGTAGAGAATACTGTTGCCTCTTGCATATGCTTTGGAATCCATGCATTGTTTTCTAAAGAAGAGTAAGGTGCAGTGGAATGCATATGGCAGAAGACTAAGCTTTTAGCAATACGTTTATTTTAGGCAGCAGAAAGTATTTCAAGATCTACTTGAGAAAGCTGAGGTGTTGCTTTGTCTTTGCTGCTTTTTGTGAAGAAGAGGAAAAAGCTTTGTGCTAGGTACGGTATGCCTGTGGAGAATATTAGGATTGATAACATGATGGATGCTTCTCTGGGTTTGTAGTTGCCTGTAAAAATATTAGTTTCAAATTACTGAAGCAAAGTTTACTACCCCAGTCGTTTTTCTTCTAATTTTACAATGCTGTTAGAAAATGCTACTAGTCTTCAGAGAGAATATTTGTTGTAGTCATAAGCACACCTGTAATGTTTAGTAAGTGTCATCTACCATCATTGCTTGAAAATTAAATCATTTGAGTAGGGTGCTCTCTACTTTTGAGGCGTTCACTGGGCTGGTTGTTGCATTGTAGAGAGGAGACTAGGGTGCTTATCAGGCACTGGTGTTCAAACTGAAAACTGAGTTGAGTTTTATTGGAACATGGTGTCCTGGGTGAGCAAGATGCATCTTTGCTGACTTACCAGGCACAGTATTTTTGAGTACTTGAGGTATTTAGTTGCATAGTGTTACAGTGATGAAGCCAGGGTTTTTTAGTTGGAGATGCAGTTATTTCTTTGTTTAAAAAACATTAATCACTTTTTACAATGCTGTGACACTGAAAAGGTGTGCTGATGCCTTTCATCTGTAATGTTCAGTCAATATTGATTGTGCTGTGAAAGAAACTGCCATTTAAAAGGCTGGTATAACTTTGTTCAGTTTTGCATTCTTCCGTGGCTTTCTCGAAGTTAGTGGAAGAGTTCTGAGCCCTAAGAGCTACATCTGTGTGAAAACACAGACTAGTCCTTGTGTCTTTTTTACTGTTATTTTTCTGTCAGGCCACAGATCAGGTGAATGTTTGAAGCATACAGAAAAAGAACACTGTATTTTGAATCAAGGCCTTTTCTTGTTGCCTAAATCAAGGAGAGGCAGCTCTCTAGTGGTTAACTTCTCCACGCAAACGAGGCGGAGGTCTCCATGCAACCTGTGCCTCTAAGGTATGCTCTGTAGCTTAGTTCAGGGCCAGTTCAGAGAGTAGCTTAGGTGCAGCTCATCTTCCTGCTAGTTGGTAGTGGGGGGGTGGGAATGTCAGTGTCGTGTGATGAGATGGGTGAGATTGGGGAGTAGTGACATTGGTGAGGAGCAGGAGTTAGTTGGCTTAGTCATGGGGAGAGGTGGTGTCACCTGGAGGAGTGAGACTGACATCTGTCTGCAATTAGGGGATTCTGAGGAGTCAAGTCATTTCAACCAAGGATTGGGAAGTGTGTGAAGTAGGGGCAATCGCTGAGGCAAGAAAGCATAAAATAGAGGAGGAAGGGAGACAGGAGGGGAGGTGAGAGTGAGGCGGTTGCAGCAGGTAGCACAGTAGATGTGAAGAGGGAAAACATGCGAGGACACGAGGAAGGGAAAGATGTGAAGAGCTTTGGTGTACATGAAAGCTGG
This sequence comes from Actenoides lindsayi, assembly GCA_025331215.1. Taxonomy (NCBI): domain Eukaryota; kingdom Metazoa; phylum Chordata; class Aves; order Coraciiformes; family Alcedinidae; genus Actenoides; species Actenoides lindsayi. The sequence continues at coordinate 127,362 of WTSP01016323.1, read as the reverse complement.
ACTTACGTCATCAATTAACCTTCTCTGGGAGGAAAGCAGTAGTGCTGTGATCAGCCTTGGCAGGTGTTTGTCTCATCTTTGCTGAAAAAGAATCTCAGATGAGAGGGGATTCTAGCAACTCTTTTATTAACCATCCTGGAGCGTAACTACAACTATATTTAATTTCTTCTAACATTTGACCATTTTTTTTTCCTAAAGTTTTTTTCTTCTTTCTTTTCCTGTGCATGGAAGAGAATTTGTCACCTGCTTTTAAAACCACATTTTATTTTTTGTCTTACTCTGGTGGGAGTACCAATTTTGATTCCCATCTATAGATCTGGGTGCTTGGAAAAAAAAGAGAGTGGGATCACATTAGGGTTATATAAGTATTGCATAGAAGATATTTGGAGTAATTCTTCCACTTTACTTTCAGCAGTGTCAGCTCACATTTCTGTGTTGCTTCACTATAACTCTTAACAGTTTCACAGGGTGTTTTGGTTTTCTTAATAGTGGAAGGAATGACAGGAAGTTTAGGAAGACCTACAAATTGGTGAAAACTGAAAACTTGGTTGGTTTGACCTAGAAAGGAAGATACTGAGGGGTCTGCTTTCTCTCAGATCACTACTTACCAAATCCTTGAGTTCAATGATTTTTGTGTTGCTCTCCCTTATTCCAACCGTAGTTGAGAACTGTAATGTTTTCTTTCTCTTTCACAATCAAATTCAGTGAGTTACTCTGTTAATCCTCTAAGTTAGGTCAGGTTGCTCAGGGCCTTGTACAGCTCAATTTTGGAATCTCCGAGGATGGAGTTTCCACAGCTCCTCTGGGCAGCCTGTCTCAGTGTTTCACTGCTCTCTTGGTTCAACTTTTTCTTACATGGTTGAAAGCTCCGTTTCTGCAACTTTTGACCATTACCTTGAAATGGCACAACAGAAGGATGAGAGATGATTCTGACCCTGTATTCTCTGTAATGAGCTACTGAGTAGTTGGGAATGGCAGTTATGTTCCTGCCTTAGCATAAGGCCGAACAAACACAGCTGTCTCAGCCTCTCCTCATGCATCCTTTTCTCTAAGCCCCCCTTAATGTTTTTCTGTTTGATTTGCTCCAATTTGTCAAGGTCTTTCCTTATACTGGGGAGCCCAAGGCACAATATGGTCTGAATAGAGGGGAATAACTAACCTCTACAGTGTGGTGCTTATTTTGTCCCAGGTGCAAATGTTTGCTGTTGCCTTTGGATTTCTTGAGGTTTCTGTCAGTCCTTTTCTCCAGCCTGCTGAGACACCTCTGAACAGTAGCTCTATTGGCCAGCATGTCAGTCTATCTCAATTTAGGGAAAGCCATCCACAGACTTGCTGAAGTTGTGTTCCATTCCATTTTCCTGGTCACTCACAAGGACATTAAACAATATCAGAGCCAATAGTGACCCCTGAGAAATTTGCCAGTAATAGCTTACAAGTTAGAGGTCAAACTGCTTATTCCAAACCTTGGAGCCTCTGATTCCCTGAACCTTGGTTCTTCTGCTGCTGGAGGATGGTCGAAACATTTGCCTTTTTTCAACTGTCAGGAACTTGTCTTGATCACCTTGCAAAGATGTTAGTGGCCTCGCAACATCACTATCTAGCTATCTCCACCCTTGTTGGGTGCATAATATTCTATTCAATAGACTATTTGTAACCAGTTTACCTAGCTGGAGCCCCTAACGCAGCTTTCCTCTACCCCAGCTAGACTCCATTACTCATGCAGACCTGGAAAGTCTGAGAACAAAACTTGCCAGCAGAGACCAAGGCAAATACGTGTAGCCATTTTTGTGTGCTTTGCTGATAGGTAACATGTCTCATTTGTGCAGTGGATCCACATTTGCCTTAATTTGTATTAATGTCAGCTTGGTGTTCAAAAACAAGTGCTTGGTTAACAAAACATGATTTTTACTTTCATAGCTTTTAGGAGAAATTAAGTTTTAGAGAGAGACACCTAATAGAAGAATCTTTCTCATAATAAACTGTGATTGCATATTCATATATTAACACTGGGGCTATAATAATCAAAGATCAGCTACATTTCCTTTACACAGCTCTCCACATCAGAGGTAGCCATTATATTAAATGAGTAATGCAGAAATGCTACTGTCTGGCTAGTCCAGGAGGAGTGTGGCATTCTTTATCTGAAAGTAAAATGAGTTACATGATCCGCAGTGATGGTAATCTAATGATGGACTAAATTGCAGTGTGTGTTTGGGAACTCAGTCCCAGGAATCTGGACTCTGAAAGCTGTGATTTGCACCATGTATCAGAAGCTCAAGGAAAAAAAAACATAAGGTCACATTTTGTTTATAAATGTATATATATAAGATGAGAAATATATGTTAAATGTTTTTTCACAGGAAGTCATCAACTGTCTGTCTGGCTGCTGAAGATCATGGTGTTTTTTATGCCCACTTCAAAAGGCTTTCCAGTATGACTGGACTTAAGATTCATGGCACTGTAGCAGGGAAAGCGACAAACCATCAAAAATAGACTATTTGTAGGAAAGTAGTGATGCATCTGGCTAGCTTTTGGCCCTGGTCTTTAAGACCTTTAAGTTAAAAGATTTGAACTTTTAAATCTGTCATGATTGTTTCTCCTTGGTAAAGATGCTGATTTCATGGCTGTTAGCTTTGTTCAATTGCAGCGTGCCGCGGTGCTTACAAATTGGTTCATTCCCAGATTGTGCTGCAGAGCTTGTTTTCTGTTAGCTTTGTCAAAAGGTAGTCAAACCGAAAAGCTAATTTTTTTGGTAAAAATAAGTCTTGACGTGGATGAAGGATTGTAGTAGGAATCTTCTGCTCCTGTTTTACTATGGAGTAAAATCGCTTTCTAGGCAGAATTAGCCTTACTGTGGCAAAACCTTTGGCTTGCAATGCCACTGTATTGACTCTGCACAGAGGAAGTGTAATCTGTTTAAATTACTGCATAGATTCTGCATAACCTTTTAGTACACGTAAACTACTAAATGCCCTTGAGAAATATGTTTGAAGAATCAGTGGAAAAATGGATTTGGTTATAACAATGCAGTATTTTCAGGAAAAATATCTGGATAAATTACCAAAAATGCCATGTCTAAGCACCCTGTGTAAGAGGATAAAAGAAGACAAGACTATGGATGAGCTCATGGAGGAAGCCTATCTTATTTCATGGTTCTGTGGAGTCTAAATATAAGACTACTTATCAGTATAAAAATATTGGCTAGAAATACTGACTCCCCCACTCCCCAGTGAAAAAGAATTGTATTGAAGTAGCCAGCCTCTGTGTAGTTCTGAGGTTTTTTAAATTTTATTCCCCAAAAATGTTGGGAAAAAAATGTTCCTGTTTTCTAGAAAAATCTAGAAAACTGTTTTCTAGAAAACTCTAGAAGACTGGGAAAATACTGCTTGTGTTGCTTAAGGTTTTCTCTATAGTGTGGTTATTTCTTGGTTTGGCATTTGTCATATTCTCTCGTAGACAGACCTGATTCCATTTGAAGGAACAGGGGAATTTTTTATGTGAATCAGCACATGAGAAAACTCGAGACAATATTGAATTGCTAATTAAAAATTCCTTTGTCCATTGTGTGAAGTACTCTTACGTTAAATATGGCTTGTGAAACAACGTTGGGGAAAAAAATATTCCTGAGGTTATAAATTGGTAATTCTATGTGAAAAGCAGAGTTGAATTTGGCATCAAGACGTTGTTCTACGTAATAGTTCTTTTTCTGCCCGAGTGTCCTGCAGTGATTTCCTTCACCTGTTTGGTATTCACCTGCCTCTATGGAACAAGGTACAACTGCCAAAATGGGAAGGAACAGATTTATAGCAACCAGAGAAATTTATTCTGTAAATTGTGCTTCCTCCAAGAGCAGGCTGCCCTGAAATTAATGTTAAATGCTTTTATACATGAGATGAAAAGCGATTTTCTTTCAGTGGAAGGTGCTCATTGGGGAAAGGAAGTTTGCCTTCAATAAACTGTGTACCAACTGAAACTCTGGAGTGGAGTGTTGCAGAAATTTGTGCCAAAAGTGAAGCACCTTTCCTTTGCCAGCTATTAATCCCCGTGTTTAGAGTCAGTTTCCCCTGCTCCTTCACAGTAGTAGTTTTATTTCTAGTTGGGACTTTCCCTTGCAGGATTTCCCTCTGGTTTCTGATGTTGCAGCTGATCTGTATTCTGAGTAATTCATGAGAAGAAAAAGTGGGAGAGATGAATGTGTCTCACTTATCAGAGATGAAAAAGTGGGAGAGATGAATGAATCTCTCCGTTGTCAATCAAAAGTTTTCTAGGCACAGGCAAGTACCAACTCATTAGCAGGAGAGCTGTTAGTGAAGCAATCTGGAACTGCTGCCTCCGCATTCACCTCCCGTGTGAACAGCAGCTCTTGTTTGAGTTTCACCTGCTGGAAGAAATCAACCACCACTCTTGTCCTCAGGTGGGTTATAGTGTCCAAAGAAGAACCTGCGTGAAAAACAGTTAGATAAATCAACTGGTCTTAATTTGGTCTTAATTTAGTCTTATTCAAAAACCTGAATAGTAAGTAAGTTCTCCACTAGCTGAAGTGTTGGAGTGGGCACACCACATCATTTGAAGTTGGATGCAAGTAGCATAGCACGGAGTAGCTCCTTCTGCTGTACCAAGCACGTAATGTTCCCCAGCAGCAGCATATTCAGTTAGGCTTTAGTAATGCAGAGAAAGTTGAGGTTCTTGCCTTTCAGCTGAGGATGTGTTACAGAGAAAATTAATTTAAGAACTGCTATGTTAACTCTTGCTGAGCCCATATTTTTTCCATTATGTCCTGCTGGTGGTGTGGAAGACGATCCAGTTGACAGGAAGAGATAGTAATTCTTATACTCAGCTTCCTCTGGGATTTGCTTTTGGCTAAAGTGCTAAAGTTAAAAAAAAAAAAAAAAAAAGCAGTGGATTATGAGTAAAAAACTAGTGACCCAAAGTTTTTTTCCCTGCTACCCACTCACATGACTCCCTCAACGCATCCAAACCCCTTCCCCTACTCCCAAAAATAAATGTTAATCTGTACAGTTGAGTTCAGTCTGATTCTTGGCAGACCCTAACATGAGGAGCTCATTTGAGGGCATTGGAAACAGTTTTGTGAACTTCAAGATGCTAACAAGTATCTTAACTATTGGGTTAGGCCAAATGAGCAGCTTAGAAGCTTCACAACTTTGTCTACAAAGTGTTTTAGTTAATAGAAAGTAGTGGTGCAGTACACAGTGTGTTGTGGCTTTGTTTTTTTAATTGTTTGTTGGTTTGTTTTGTTGGGTTTTTGGGTGAAGCAAAGAACACACATTTTCACTGAGATGTGCTAGTCAGGGTTCAGGAACAAGCAGGGAAAATGATCTTACAAAACAACACTGCCAAGATATAAAACTTGATACCTGGAACAGCATTTAGCTGCTTTTTAAAAATGTGTATTTTAAGATGTTAGTATTGGAAATGTTTGGAGTTTCTCTCTAGCTTTGTGCCACATGGTTTGAAAATCCTCAGCAGACGTTTGATGAATCAGCGTCTCTTTCCATTCCTTCTTGCCCCACAAAGACTGCACATTTAAGAACATGTTGTTATGTTTCTGTAAATTGAGAACAGAAAAAATAACAAGAAAAAAAAAGAAGGAAAAAAATCCCTGAATCACCAGAAGTAGTGGTAGGTGGGATATGATTTTCAAAAAAACATGGTTACGTCACTGACAAAAACACTAAAGGTTGAGAATAAGAACAATTGCAGCCTTTCCTTGCTCTTGTTAGTATATTTAAATGATCTTTTCTGTGGCTGCAATCGTGCTCTTTTCCATATGAGTTCAATTGTTTAAGTTTGTTTATCCTTTTTAGTTCTTGAGAAAGGAAAACCAAGCATCTACTTTTTGGGGAGAGGAAAAAGCAAGGCTTAGGTCAGCAGACTGAGGAGTGGTGTCACTGTGCATTGAGGTTAAGAACTTGGGATGCAAAAGAATGAACACATTCCGTCTGGGTGAAAGAATGATGTCTGTTAGGGTTCAGTTTGCTATGGTTTTTGAGCTTTCCATATGATCTCATCACTGGAGGAGGAATGTATGTTCTCCCATAAGAATAATCTTATGATTCATTACTACTGTGGTTTTTTGTGTGAGCCTTTTGAGTGCCAGACCTCCCCCCACTCTTCCACCCCAAATAAAAACCAACCACCCTGTCTTTGGCTTTATATGGTATTGCTGTAGGTGGATTAATCCAGAATAATGGCTGGCTTTAACAATCAGAGCCTTACATCCTTGTCTAGAGAAGAACTCCTAATGTATATTTATTCGGCTATTTGTCAAGCATTACATTTTGGGGAGAGCTTGTACGCTTTGTTTCCTAAGGTTTGGTAAGTCCTGTTTTGCATGAATGTTCCCTTCTATGAATTTTCTGGTTTCTGCTTATAATTTCATATGCTCAGTTTGGCAAGTTTACCTGGGAACAGATAATTTCTCAAATTTTTTTTTAGTAAATATTTAGGTTGTTACTTCAGTTCCCCACTGCCTTGATAAGTTAGCAGTCAGTTCTTTAGGCAGCTGTGCATTTTGGCAGTCAGCATTTGAAGCTGGAGATAGATCCCTTCACTCATTCTCCAGTATCCCATAATGAGCTCTCATGCTGGGAAGGTGCAGAGTAATCCAAGTGTAATTAATGGTTTCTGCAACCAGAAAAAGTAAAATTTGTAGATAGGCAAGTAAATCCTGTAGGATGCTTTTGAAGGCCTAATTTCATGGCAAATAGATGGAAGACCTTCTTTCTTTCCTCTGGCAACATGACTTTAGACAATTTATTTCCCACTAGTGCTAAAGTAATCTATCTGTTAAAAATAAATTAAAAAAGGCATTTCTGATTCAAAGAGATTTGTGTAGTGAATGAAGTCAGTCATTCTATCATCTTATGGTCAGTTCCTGCAGCTTAAGGGACACGTGCATTACAGAAAACCCTGTGCACTGTGAGGAGTTAATGTATAAATACTTAGATCAGTGAAGACCTGTTTCCTGTGTTAGAAGTACAGCAGGGAAGTGTAATAAGTTTTGTCTCATGTTCTGTTGAACTACAGTTCAAGTTCATATATGTTTGTAGAAGAACGCAAAGAGCCATGGCTCAGGTTCTAGGAAGAGTCTGCACGTTAAACTCAGCATTTTTGTAGGAAAAGGTGGATCATGGAAAGAAAACTAAACCTTGTTTTTCATTAGACTTGTCAAAGGCAGTCATGAGCTAACAGCATGGATTTTTGATTCAGTGTATTCCTTTGAAGTTCATAGAGTCAGGTGTCACCTTATTTTTAAAAAGTGAAATTTTTTTTGAGACTTAGTTTATAGTTGTCCACTTGCTGTAATACAATATATTCAAATATTAAACTATCAAATGGTCATTGAAAAGCAGACCTAAAGATTATTATTTGCTAAAGCTCATGCCTCCATGTTTTTCTTCAAAACAAAATGTAATCAATTCAGAGTGCTGAACTTTTTACTGAGAGAAAAAAATTGAATTAATCTCTCTGACATCTGTGATGTGCAATTATTGAACCCTGTAAAAAGGCTAGCATACTGTGATGAAAAAATGAAGCTATCGCTATCAGAAACAAATTAAACCATCTTACGGCTACATTCTGATAAGCAAAGTGATGGGTGGTGGGAAATGTTGGCAGGAGGGGAGTATGTCATCTTCAAATTTGTACCTGGATATGAAAATTATAGACCTGGTACATTAAAATTTTAGTTATAGAATACATGTGAAATGAAGGCAGAATGCTTATTGTGTAGTGATTGAACAGGTCAACTGGAAGTTGTTTGTATTTGTCATTTTTTAAAAGTATGTGAATCATTTCGTATCTTTATATGGGTAAGAATAATCCTCTGCTATTAAGAAAATTCTTTTCTTATAAGTGGAGCATGAAGTGTTTGACATCTAGACTCGTGTAATATTTCCAGTTACAAGGCATAGCCTGAGAAGTCGAACCAAAAATAGTTTAACAGTTGTTAAAGAAAAGCAAAAAATTCTGCTCAAGGTCACTTTATTTGCACTTAGGAATTGTGCCACTTGAATACCAAATAGTTCTAAAATGAGCACTTTATTTAACATAAAAAGAGAGGAAAAAAAAAATCACTAATGTAAAAACTTTTATAAAACTTAGACCTGTGGAAGGAAGGACCATGGCAGGGCAAGGAGTGAGAACACTCTACATAAGACACATGGAATCATCAAGGTTGGAAAAGACCTTTAAGATCAAGTCCAACAATCAACCCTACTCTAAGTCCACCACTGAGTCATATCCCCAAGCACCACAGCTATACCGATTTTTAAACACATTCAGGGATGGTGACTCAACCACCTCCCTGGGCAGCCTGTTCCAATGCCTGGCAACCCTTTCAGTGAAAAAAAATTTCATAATGTCCAGATTAAACCTCCACTGGTGCAGCTTGAGGCCATTTCCTCTTGTTCTGTCACTTGTTGCCATGAGAAGAGACCAGTGCATCCTTTCAGGTAGTTGTAGAGAGTGATAAGGTCTCCCCTCAGCCTCATTTTCTCCAGACCCTTCACCAGCTTGTTTGCTCTTCTTTGAACCCGCTCCAGCACCTCACTGTCTTTCTTGTGTTGAGGTGCCCAAAACTGAACACAGTACGCAAGGTGTGGCCTCACCAATGCTGGGTACAGAGGAACAATCACCTCCCTGGTCCTGCTTGCCACGCTATTTCTAATACAAGCCAGGATGCTGTGGGCCTTCTTGGCTGCCTGGGCATGCTGCTGGCTCAAATTCAGCCGCTTGTCAGTCAGTACCCTCAGGTCTCTTCCTGCCAGGCAGCTTTCCAGCCACTCTTCCCCAAGCCTATAGCATTGCAGGGGGTTGTTGTGGCCGAAGTGCAAGACCTGGCACTTGGCCTTCTTGAAGCTCATACTGTTGGCCTTGGCCCATCAATCCAGCCTGTCCAGGTGCCTCTGTAGAGCCTCCCTACCTTCAAAGAGATCAACACTCCCCAAGTTGAGACTTGGTGTCGTCTGCAAATGTCAGAAAGTCTGAACTTTGTGGTCTGCCCTGCTAATTAAGTCTTCTGATCACTGTACCCATTACTCAATCGCTTTCTACCTTCATTGTAATTGGAATGTATTAGCTTATAGTCTCAATTTTTAATAGAATCTAAATTATTTTTTTATCTGTCTGACACATGATTTAGACAAAGCTACTTTTTTGACAAGAACATGGTTCTGCTTCCCAGTCAGTATCTAGGTCCTATCACCTATGGTTTATCATGCCTGTGATTGAGCCAAATTCAAATGTAGCAAAAATTTGGTTTGGGTTCAGAAATTTTCCAATTTTTCTGTAATACCATTATGCATTTTAGAAAAACCACATACTTTGTGAACAATACATAGTGTTTCTATGTTTGAACTTTAGGACAGTTGTGTGCCAAAATAATCTAAAACGAAAGAAGTCCATTATGTCCTTGCATTGCTCTCCTCTTGGGTGAGAGAACCTTCTTTTGCCAGGTTTTTAATGGGACTGTGAAACACATGGAACTTGTAACTCATATTATTTTCTTTGTATCTAGTCTTTCTCCTTGGATCATATGTGGCCATTTTGGTCTAAACTGTAAACTAGGCTTAGAAGAGAAGCACTGTATACACGTATATTATAATTTTACTATCTTTCTTTTGAACTAATTTCTGGCTAGCAAAAGAGCGGGCTAATGAGAGATCGTTGTCCCATTGTCATCTAGTTGTTGAATTGGTGCTAAGAGTATGCATTTAAAAAATTATTTCCTGAGCTGATCTTGAACTTCTCGCATGCGTAAGAGACGTGATCTCAGTATTCTTTCTTCTCCCCTAGCATCCCAGTGTTGAGCACTTTTCCAATAATTGGAGTTCCATAGAAAGTGTGCTGGAAATTGATGCTATGTTTTCTTAAAAATGTCAGTACTGGAAGTTAGCAAAACAGCTGAATACATTGCTGAATTTTCTTTTGCTGGCAGGTGGAAAGAAGGTAAAAGGGAAATTCAGCATGGTCTTTTAAAAAAAAAACCCAACAAACAAACATTTCCACCCCCAATCAAACGATGAAAACTCATAACAAAAAAAAACCCTAAGAAAGACTGGGGGGGGGGGGGAGGGAGTAATATTCTCCCTCCTTCATAAAATATGTAGTAGTATTTCAAGACTTTCCTCTTGTAGTTTATGAAGAATGCACATCTCTTTGGCCTTCTCAGTTTTCCAAATGGCAGGCCACATTCCTTGCAAGCCAAGCATCATGTGCTTTCTATAATGTGGGGTGTGCTGGAGTGGTATGTTCAGAGAATTTGACTTACTGATAAGAAATCATTCCTTTCTATTTTTATTTCCTGTCCACATCTGGACATTTCCCGTGAAGATAACATGTGAAGTGTCACTCTCTTCTCTTCTAATAAATAGTGTGTCTATGGTATGTTCTGTTTTCTTGTGTTTCTACTATGATTACATTCATGATGTGCTCCCTTTTAACTTTAGGTACCTTAGCTTCCAGATGACTGCCATAATGAGTGTTAGCTGCTGATAGCAATCCCCTGATGAAATCATACTTTTCAGTAATCAGTAGAAACTTTTCTAAGGGAGAAAATGTTACGTCTAGGTGTCAACTGTTATAAAATATGTCAAAACCCAAAAGCATTTCATTTGTGAGCCGGTGAATTTTATATTCTGAACTTTACCCTGTGTGTGTTTTCTTCCATATGTGTTAAAAGGGCCAAGCGCCTTCCAGACCCTGCTTCTCATAGAAATAACTGCCATTGGAAAATGTAAACTGTGTGAAACTAGCACAACTTCAGATATGTTGTTCTTCAGTCTTTGCAGAAAATTGTGTGTATGGTTATGGCATTTAATTAAAAGACATCAGTGGTGGTGAGCAGAAAGGAGGGGGAAAAAGACCTACAGGTGGGAAAAGTGCAAAAACAGAAAAAGAAAATCTCTTTTTGATCTCTTTCATTAGTAGTTAGGCTTGTTTGTCTTGACCACAACTTTTTGGAATGAATGCCTTTAAGCAAGATGTCAAAGTGCTAGCTGGTTTGTATTTAGAAAGGTGGATGTTTCAGCAAGCCGCAAGGAGTGTTGCTTTAACATTTTCAGTTAAAAAACCCCCCAAGTTAGCCAAAAAGATGATGATTTGCCCTGAGTGATGTTATGTTCTATTCTAAAATTCTTATGTTTTAACAGTGAACAGAGTATCTGCCAAGCACGAGCTGCTGTAATGGTCTACGATGATGCCAATAAGAAATGGGTACCAGCTGGTGGATCAACTGGATTCAGCAGAGTTCATATATATCATCATACAGGCAACAACACATTCAGAGTAGTGGGCAGGAAGATTCAAGATCATCAGGTAAGCGAATCTCTGACAATGTGCAATAGGAATCTTATGCTAGTTTTCTGGTTGGTTTTAACATTAAGAAAGACCTTCTAAGGAAAATTATGGGAACTGTAAATAATAAATTTAATTTTCTTTTTAACTGAAGCAGCAAAACTGTGTTATGGGTTTTTTTTCCCCATAAACTAAACACTTGGCATACCTACAAGATGATAGTCCCTGTGCACTCTTGCACTCTTACCATTCCTTCCTGTAGATATAAAGGCTCATGGTGAACACAGAAGTTACACGATTCTTTAAGACCAAGTGGCAGTCTATAATCTTTCCTTCTCTACTCTGTGCTTTTAGCTGCAACTTGTATAGGTACCAGCAGTTCTCATATAGCTCTTCCTGCATTATATTTCCCTAGGTCACTTAATTCAAAAAACCTTCTGACATTGGGTAATGTTGATTATCCGCCACATGGAGTTCGAGAAGGGAGCAACAAGAATTACATCTGAATTTCATTGATGGAGTTATTAGATCTTGATAAAATGGCAGACTTAGCGCTCTGTCTCAAAATGCTATGCCTGATGATGATTGGTGGTGGGGTTAAAAATCTAATCTTTTGGTTTGAGGAAAGTGTCTACATCTGTTTCCCTCTCAGCATCATAAAGCTCTTTTGGTCTGTTCTTGGTCATTTATCACGCTCCTGAAGCTTAGACTGATAATCTCCTATGTGATTTGTCATTAAATTCTTATTCCAAGTAATAAATGGTCTCTGTTCATTCATCTGAGAACAAACGCAGGGTTTTTTTCCTCCTATTATTCAGTGGAAAAAGGTGCGAGGATGTAGTTACTCAAGTGCAATGGGATCCTCTTAGTAGATGGCTTGTAATAAATGGTCGTCCTACTAGCTAGAATTTACCACCTTTTGTGTGAGTTTTAATGATCCTTGCAAAATGATACATTGTGATGCATAGAAGAAGTCCATGTAAACTGCTACTGAAAGCACTGCAAGCTAAGGGGTGCAGCAGGCACAGAGAGAAGGCAATAACTTGGTTAAAAAAAAATAATTCTAACAAGTACTCCATGAAGTTAATGGAAAACTGGCTTTCTAAAATCCAAATGCATACTCACATCAAGTACTCTGCTACTGAAAGTCAGAACTGTTGATACGACTGTACTGCTGTTACGAAACAGCGTGGCATCATTTGAAATGAGAATGCTTAAGCTACAAAAATTGATACCAAATATCTCGTTAATCCCCTTATCTGTTCTCATCACTGATTTCATGTAGCATTGGAATTAAAATTGAAATAGTTATGTGCTTCAACACTGTGGTCATATTTTGGGTTTGTTGTGGGTTTTGAATTAACCCACATGGTTAAGGACTAAAATCTACATGAAACTGAAACTCGTGATGGAAAAGCAATTTTAAATATAAGTAAATTTTTTTCTTTTCCTTTTTAATAATGATTATAGGTGGTAATAAATTGTGCCATTCCGAAAGGGCTGAAGTACAATCAGGCCACACAGACCTTCCACCAGTGGCGTGATGCAAGGCAGGTGTATGGTCTGAATTTTGGCAGCAAAGAAGATGCCAATGTCTTCGCAAGTGCCATGATGCATGCCTTAGAAGTGTTAAATTCACAGGAAGCTGGTAAGAGTATCTTTAACTTTTTTTATTAAAGATTGTTCAAATACAGAAATGGAAAAAAATTCCAATGTTTGTGCATAGAAATCATTATGTCTTGTTTCTAATCATGATTCAGCCTCTAGCCATTTTAATTATTTGGGTATATTGTTTGCCGAATTACTGCTTCTAAATAGTGATTCTCAACTTGACCGTCATTTGTATAAATACAATTCCTAATAAGTAAGTTGATTTTCATGTTATCTATTGCATATAGAAACTGACTCTTTTTTTTAAGGAAATAAGACTAAAACGTCTGAGCAAGAAACACGTACCTCTTAATCATGGTACTTTTCAGGATTTCTAGAGACATCCAGTGTTCTTTCCTAATCCACATTGGCATTTTTGCTTCTTGCTGAGCACTGGTTTATTATGAAAACATTAGATTTTTTTTCCCCTCAGAACTTCAGGATTCAGGTCATCCTGTTTGGCAGTTCTTGCCATACAGTGTTTTCTAGCTTGGATACCTTGCATCTGGGGTAACATTCAGATGAGCACATTAAATCATACACCTGTTGTCTAAATTATATTTATTTGGAGAATAGAATGACATTACAGGGTTTTCCATGTAGAAGATGGAGAAACGGGCAGCTTTCAGTCTTCAGGTGGTGTCTGTAATGTATTTTAGGTAAGCTCTACAGCAAATTGATCAGTATAACACTGGGCCACACACACAAAGAGTTCTTATTTTAAACTTTTGTGCTCTTGTAACCAAATAGAATTCTTTTGTCCTCATTAAACTTTAAAGATTGCCCGTGTAACAAGAGATAGTACTGCTGTGCCAGTTTTCTCTCTCTTGTGTAGAGGAGAGGCTATCTCAACTACATCAAAACAGGGTGACTTTATCAAGTTGCCTTTCATTCTGATGGTTCTTCCAGACCTGACTTTTGAAACTAAGCTATCTAGACCAAGGATGATACATCCTGCAGTGCTTAACCTGTTATGCACCATAAAGGCCAAAACAGAAAGAGCAGCTAGAGGTATAAGGTTTCATTTTGCTAGCAAAACTAATCCAGTTGTGTATCCCATTCTCCTTCCTCTGAGTTGGATATTTTTTCTTCTAAATCCCTCAATTCTGTTTTCCCTAAAGGTTACTTGATTCTAAACATTTTATGCATCTGACTGTTGTCTGTCTCCCAACCGTGTTGGTTTCTACTCATTTGATGTAGAGTCTGAAAAGGCTTGATTTATGGCAACTGCCACAAGTTTGAGTGGTTTATATTTTCCATTACCTGTACCTGAAGAGTTTGGTACAACATGTTTCAAACAAGTGTGTATGCGTATATATGCATGTATGTATATTTTCATCATTCAATTTAACTCCTCCTCCTACCACTAAACCTGAGCTACTAGAGAGGCTGGAGTGACATAGGCGTAATAGTGCTCGTTTTTTAATTGGTTGGTATGTGTGTGGTTTTGGTTTTTTTTTTCATTTCATGGATTATTATGATTTGTCTAATGAATAGTTCTCTTGCTGCTTTATGCAAAGTGTATGTGGGCTAGCAGATACATTGTTATATTCTTCAGTAGTAGAAATTTTATTGAACTGAGATGTCACTTAAGTTTGTAAAGACTTGGATAAAACTAAAGAAGTTTGATGGGGTTTCTTTAACTTTAGTAATACAAAACATTCAAACACAAGCCCAGAATGGATGTAATTCTACAGGAGCAAACAAATCAGTGAAAACAACTCTTTTTCCTGTTGCATTACTTCAGTAATTTCTTAAATGGTGAGGGGAGAATGAGGGCAGCTGAACTTTGGAATGAGTCTAAAAATCACTGTCCTTAGAATTCAGTCCTCTGCTTGTCCCAAATCGTGAATTCTTCCAAATCATTGTGCTGTAGTCTCCAGTGATCTCTGAAGTGGCCTTGCAGTTTGAGTGTGTCTGCTTCATTCAATTTAATACCAATTAATCTCTGATGACCGGGGAGTTGTTTTGTTTTCAGGTGGATTGATGTGTGGTCATGAAATGAGAGTTGAGTATGAGTGTAGTATCATGTCCTGGTTACTGGCTACAGGGCTGTAGTCTGTCTTGTTGTTCTTAATGGTTTTGACATGTAGGCCTGACAAAGACATAAACATAATTACAAAACTTAATTTGATAGTGACTGGTTGTAACCTTTAAGGGCTTGGTTTGTTGTTGGGTTTTTTTTTAATTATAGATTTGTTGTTTCTTTTTTTTAATTACAAGATGGTCCCTTTGTTTTTCCTTCCTGTGATTTGACTTTGTAGTAGTTAGGTACAAGTCAAAATACATGAATTAGCTGTATCACAAACTAATGGTGGACACCATCAGCACAGACGAACATAACTGTTCTTCTATAACTTCTGTCAGCTAAGGAGGACTGTGGCTGTTTAAGATGAGCTATCACTTGGGTATTTCACAGACATAGGTGCTTTAGTTTCCATCAAGGTGAAATTTAAAAAAAAGCTTAATGGTATCAGCGTCGCTTCAGCAGATGTCTGAATATGAGTAGCTTTGCACTGCTGGCTTTTTTAAAGTGTGCATATAGAATTGTTTTGTAAGCCTGTTACCATTTCCAGACAATGTTTAAAGATAAGTATTCGTAATGTATCTGTTAGAATACTGTCAACGAGTGTTCCTACAGTTTATCAGCTGGGATGTTTGTCAGTATATGATTTACATATTAATTTTTCTGACTTGTACCAGTGTAAGAAGTTAAAAAGATCAAGTACCTTTCTGAGGATGCCTGCTTAAATAATGGAAATAGGATACCAAGTAGCTTGCAGTTTAGAGCTGAATTGCTTGGACTCCTTGCTCAAAGTTTAATGTGTTGGTTTTGGGGTTTTTTTTCTATAGTTGGTGTAATTTCCTAAAAGTGCAGCTAGAAATGAATCCTTGGTGGTGTTGTGTGGTTTCGTCGTTTCGTTTTTTGGGGGTTTTTTTGTTTGGTTGGTTTTTGTTGTTGGTTTTTTTTCTCCCCTAGCATTTCTGACATAGCCGAGTATTTCCTTAGGTCACTCGCTCTAAGGCTTTAATATTAGCTCTTCATTTTAGGAAACTGATTGCAACTGCCCCTCCCTTTTAATAAACAAATTAGTCTCTTTTTGAAAAGGTGTTTGGGGGTATGTGTTATGAACTGAATTTGTGCTAATATGTGAAGTACAGTACATTATTATATTGATAGTTTTTGTTTCTTCCAATTTATCTGCTAGACTTTTAAAATTAAACTTCTAATGTATGTAGTCATTGGTATTCTGATGATACCACTTCTAAAATCTACCTGAAGAGGATAGCTTGTCTCTAATAATTTATGTAAATTGCTATGTTTCTTTGTGTATCTTAACATATAGAATCTACAACTCAAGTAAAAGAAAGAAATCCTATATAGATAACATCTGTAACTTCAGAATTATTTACAATTAAAGTTTGATTCTTGCAGTATTGTTGTCTGCTGTGTTATTTTGGCGATTTCTTTTACTAGCTTGGTTATTTTGTTATATTTTATTCACAAAAAGAATGCCATTGTAATGTTAGCTGAGCATACTATTCAGAAATTTATGAAGCTGTAGATGAATTTTAAGCTTTATGCAGGGGTTCATAGAAATCTAAATGACTCCCGAGGGACACTATTTTCATGGACATTCTTTTGGTTTGCAAGTCAGCTGTTACTTATGGCTCTCTTGCTCTTTAAAAACAAAACAAAAAAAACCCCAGCAAAACATATGATCTCCTTCCCTTGCAAATATTTGAAAAATGTCTTTGCTTGCAGTTGGCATCCTCAGCTGTTAAAATTTGAGAGTGTTTAATTTAGGATCTCCCTCTAGTGGATCCATGGAGGCAGAGACAAGACACTGTGGGTGCCTGTATCTCTGAGCACCCAGTGGTGACAGGTTTTTTGTCATTCTGATGAGGTCGGAGTGCAAAGTGAAAGCTTCTAAAGCTGGAGTAAAGGCTTTGCTGCAGCTGGCAGTGTTCTTCTGAAAAACCAGTAAAGGTTTGTCTCAAAGAACTCTGAAACGATATCTGCCTTGTCAGTGAAACTGTTTGAAGTACTCTGTGTCTAGATTTCCCCCCTCCAGATTTACAGTTTTGATCATGTGATCATCCTAATTTCTCTTGCTCTCGAACTCTGTCCAAATCAATGTAAAAGGCAAAGTGTTTTCACTCTTTTCTGGTTTGAATGATTGCATTAGCTTGTAGCTATTCAACCAGACACTATTTTCCTGCTGGCTAGTTGAGCAGATTGTAGGCCACCTGCAAATCCAGAAGAGAAGGACAACAATGCAGGACTGCACTTTCTCTTGGAATTTTAAGGTAGAGGACTATTATTAAAAACGAACCAAAATTTGTTTCTGGCACTTATTTGAGAAAATTTTGGAAGACTTGCTTGTTTCATTAAATAATTGTCTGAGGTGGTCAAAAGTTAGATCTTCATCAAATAACGCATGTGGCGTCAGTTGAAGAGATCATTTGAAGGGGATTTCTAGCTTGAAGGCTGTGTACAGTGTGTTCATTAGTAATTGGTCTTAATTGTCTGGAGCAAAGATGACTACTTTCTGTGAAGGTTTTGCATTACGTTACAAAGAAAATATCTGCGTTAAGTAGAGCTCAGTGTTGCAAAAGTGATTCTGGAATAAGAGGAAAGCCTCAACAAAGGGAAATTAGATGTCTGAGGAAATTCTCTGATGTGTGAGAAAATGGATTATTCCTTTCACAGAATTAGGGGCAAGTAAGGGAAGCGTGTAGTGGGAGATGGGAGGAACAAAAGGGTATCATACTTGGTTTTGCTGCAAAAAGTGCCTTCTGGTTCAGCTGGAACTGGTGTTTTGTGTGGCACCTGTCTTCAGTCCCAGGAAAGCCTTGTTAAGAGAATAAGAAACTCAGTATGAGATTTATATATGTGTAATTTGCATTTGAGGAGGTAATTTCAGTTCTTCATTGCAGAAGATGAAAGTGGCAAAAGAACCGAAGGATGCCATACAACTGTAAATAAACCTAATTCTTTCTAATAGAATTGCATATATGTCAGATTCATGATGGTTTATATACTGATTATTAACAGTTATATATTGGTTCTTAAAAAGATTTTTGGATATTGTGGATATAATGGCAAAAATAAGAATGGCTTCAGTGAAGCTGTTCTAATACTGCCTTAGATGACTCTTTAATTTATAGGAAAATGGGGAGGAGAAAAAAGAGACAGATTCCCTCCTGCCCCAGAGTCTGCATATTTTTTAGTGTAATCTTGGGAAAAAACCCTGGAAGTTAAATTTCTTTTAAGTAATTAATAAACTTAAAAGTTAGGTTGTCCAGTTATCAAATAATCAAACCTTTATGAGGAAAAGATGCCATGCTTTTTCCAAAACTGTACACTGAGGTGCAATCCTTTCTCTTACAGCAAAGATAGTTCATTAAATTGTTGCTGTTAGGGGAATGCACGTACTCCTATCACAGATTGAATAATTTAGTATCCTAGGGAAATGCAAACTGAAACAAAAACCTAATTGGAATGTGTGTAGAGACTGTAAGAGACTGAGATGAGAAATGTATTTGCAGCACTGGGGGGATCTTGGATCCTTCTCCTCATACTGTTTTGATTCACGCCATGCTAGAAACTGTTTTGAGAGAAAAAAAATTCTAGTACAATGAAGTAATTGTGCTATACCTGTAGTCTCAGCAAGCCTCTGGAGTAGGCTGTCAGCATTCCCTGTCGGAGTGAAAGTAACATGATGTGGTATTACCTGTGTTGCCAGAAGTTGGATAATACCTCTATTTTTTCTATTACATTTTTGATTTTCCTTTTAAATCTAGGATTGATTAAAGAATATTTTTTTGTAGTTAGTTGGTTTTATAACGACTAATCCTGATTTATATGCCAAAATACTGACCTAAAAGTAATTTTTAACTGTTTATTGGACAAAATACTGCTGTTCCATTTTAATTGCACATAAGATTGAAAGCATCATAAATGTTAAGTTGTGGTATTTGAAGTGAGGGGAGAGTTACTAAGTTTTCAGAGTTATACTCCCTTTTAATGGTTGCCTGTGTTGTTGGTTTGTGTGGTTCTTCAGTATTAGTGCCGTACCAGGTGAAAGCATTCAACTTTGGATGGGCAACACAAAGCATTTCATTACAGTTTGCTAGCTGGTCTTAACTTCATGGCAAACATACATAGAACGGTATTAATTGTGTTTAGTAAGCATTGGGGAATGTTAATATATTTACAGCTTCTATTGGTAATATCTTTATGATAGCTATATTAAATCTTGCCTTTTGAGAACAGGGTGTTGTCAAAAAAATCATGAACATAATTGCGGAAATACAGCTTTGTTCGGCTCATTTCTGTAGCATTGTACACAAACAGTGATAGTCAACTATAACATTGCTATTTAAACACATTTTGAGAGAAGTGGGAGAAAAAAAAAGTAATAAATACCCTGCTGTAGATGACATCGATAGATTTAACTTTCGCTACTTGCTTTAGGATTGTGGTATTGTAGCTTCACTAAGCAACTGTAGTACTCTACTGCTGAAGCTTTGTCTCTGTCTCCCGCTGCAGAAAAGAAGGACAGAGGGAAAGCACAAGGCTGCTCGAGGTCACCCAGCGAGCTCATGCTGAGCCAAACCCAGAACCCAGGTTATCAGCACTTTGTTTCCACAGTTCTGCTGGCACTGATAGGAGGCTTTGCTGGCATTGATAGGAGGGTTATGTCTACTTAAATTCAAATATATTTTAATGAATATTTTTGTTACTCTCATCCCCTTGTGTTACCTTGATCAGGTAGAAGTGTTGGTGAGGTGAAATAGAAAACATTGACTTTCATTATAGAATGTGACAGTTACCACTCTTCTAAAATAAATCCAGGTGGTGAGTAACTCCACTGAAAGTACTTGCAAAATGGTTGTCATGTATGAGGAAGTAGATATTTGAAGGAAAGAGAAGTTGGAAGATAGAAGGGGAAGATAGAAGATGATTCACCCAAAGAGAAGTACTGGAGAATAGTTTTGCACTTGTTAATGCTCTAGGCTTTGACCATCATAGTCTTATGTATAAATCCATAACAGAGGCCACTCAAGGAGTGGGGCTGTTTTGCTGGTTAGCCAGTCTCCCCCAGACTTTGTTCTGTAATGTCCTAAAGCAGGACATGTTCTGAATGGGAGGAGAAGGAGCTAGGGACAAATCAAAGAACTTACTTAACGGTAATAATTTTTCTTAACTTCCTAGCATCAATCTCTGAAAAAGCCTGCTTTCCATTAATTCAGAAAACTTTTAAGCATTTAGTAAAACACTTTTAAAAAAAGTTTATATTCTATAACAGAAATACACCTTTTTTGCTGTGATTTTTGAACTCTTGCCTGGGGTATGTTCTTTGCTTAGTAGGTGTACTCACTGTCCTTAATGAAAATCTTTCTAAAGATTATAATTAGTCAGCACACTTTATAGCATATGTCTACATAAATTAACTTGCTGTCTGCTTTCAGTCCATTCTTCCTTTGAAAAATCAGTTACACTTTGATTTTAATATCAGACTGTATAATTGGAATCTTGCTTGGTGCTAACAGGTGAAGAAATGAGTGGGAATTCTTAAGTACTGAGTTGTTTATGTAAACTGTTCTCTGGGAGAAAAAAATTATCTTCATGTCAAACTAAAATTCTCATGTGCAATAGTTGACCATTGTTTTCTAAAGGTACTGTATTTTTTAAAATATTAATTTTTTCTTTTAATACTGTACTCTGAACAGTACATTAGTTGCAGGAGTTGAAGCTTTTGTGTGTGTTTTGGCTTTCTTGAACCCTGGGGCATGTGGGGATCTGAGGAAGATTTCAAGTGATCTGACTGCCAGGGGCCCTCTGAAAAACACTTTGCCTATCCTTATGTTACCTGCTCTCAAGTAGGTCTGTCCAGCCAAATGAAAATACACATTGTAGCTCATTGTGTAACCTGTAATACGGGTATCATGATCTTGAACAGTAGATACTTAGGGTTATTTAGAGCTATTGCCTTATAGGAATGCAATGTCTTCAGTGTCAGCCAGGTGCTATGTCAACAGTGTGAGCATAAAGCAAGTGACATTAAAAGAAGTGGGGTGTGGAGAGTTTAGTGTGAAACTCCAAAGCGGACAGTGTAATTGAAAGGTGGAAGGAACTGCTGAACTGAAAGGCATCCAGGGAGGAGAAACCACGTGTTGCCATCTCCAGCTTGCTAATTATACTTTCATACTGTTGTGCAGTTGGAATTAATCCAGCTCGTGAATGGAGATAGAGGTAAGAAGTCAGTTGGAGGTGAAAATGAAGTTAAGGAGTTTGATAAACTACGAGTCTCGTTGTGGTTTAAAAAGGTGATGTTGGGGATGCTTAATTCAGTTCAAGCAGCCCCCAGCAGTCTGATGGTGTTCTCTGAGCTGTGCCCAGTGTAGTTGTATGTGTGACTGCGTGAAGAAGCAGAACTGGTCCTGTTCTAGCTGGTGAAAGCACATCTTGCAGGCTTTCTTCCCTTTGCAGTTTTTAATGTATTGGATTTCCAGTCCATCTCCCACTACACAGTTGCCTGAACTGTCATCGAGGAAGGGCGATGCAAAGGTGAGAATAATGAAAAGCATTGGAATTAGAATGGCTGCTGAACAGATTAGTATGAAATTATAACCTCTGTCTGTCAGAGTGCGCTGCAGAGTACACTGTCTGTGCCTCCTTTAGACAAAGAAAGATGTTAGGTTTTCCTTAAAACTCGCAATGAATAGACCATCCATCTTCCTCTGTTCCTTAGGTTGTACCCATCTCTGAAGATGAAGTGATCCTGTAGAAGGATCAGATTTATTTTTTTTTCCCAGTCGGTACCTGTGAATACTTCTCTCGAGGGTTTATGTTTCTGAAGTATCTTGAAGTGTTCAAAAGCTACAAAGAGTTTTTTATTGGCTAGCTCCTGCTTATTTATTATTACATCTGTCCCACTATCCAGACAGTTGTATTTTAGCAATGAAGTGGTAGTCTTGGCTGCAATAAGTTGAATAGGATAAAAAGTACTTTCCCACCTGGTATGTACCTTTAACTTTTAAATGTCTGTTAGCAGAATCTATGCTTGCAGAGAGAAATTTGTCAGAGAACAGGTCAAATGACTTGGTAGCACAACTTCTCTTTCTTGAAAGCCTTTGGTATATTCAGGTTGCACTTCCTTATGGCAAAAATGTATGAGAAATACCAGAACAACCATGTTCATAGTTAGCACGTGATTGTGTTAATCTCTCTTGCATGTATAGCTATGAAAGAAACACACAACTTACTGGAGTAGGTTGGCCAAGTTAGACTAGCTTGGCTTGTTAATGGTTGCATTCTGCAGAACTGACAGACAATACAATTTTCTGACAGACAGTGCTCTAGAATGAAGCTTGAGGGTAGACTGGTTGGAATAGCCAGTGCAGGTGAAGCTAGATGATTGGTTTTCAGTGGTGCTAGCAAAAGGAGTTGGGGGGACACTGGCAGAAAGGTTGTAGAGTGGTGGCCCACACTCAGCTAGTGCATCATGACAATACCTTGTTCAAAAAAAAAAATGTTAATTACTCATAAAGATTAAATAGGTGGAAGGTTGAAGTTTTATTTTCTTCTGTTTTTTCACTACAAAACGATTCCATACTATGGCCATTTACTTCTCTGTTTCTGTCCTTTGCTATTAATTGTTAGGTCAGTGTGTTTCACCCTGAGAAATGGCAGATCCGAAGGAAGGGAATATATTGCACGTGGCAAGTGGTAGTGGTATATAGCACCTTTAAGCAGCAACACAGCTGCTGCTGGATTCTATCTACTTGTAAAAGTCCATGAAAGGCTGCAGCACAGTGCAGACAGCAAATAGCCCAGCTGCTTGGGAACTGCAGTCATGGCTTAATGGGCATAAAAGCCTTCCACCTGTCATGCAGGGGAGATGACAGAGGAGGATGTGTGACTTGGGAAGTTTTAAAGCAGCAAAGTTTTCCGGATAAGCAATATGACAGATGTTTCTACTTCCTGATAACATAATTATTGATTATCATTGCAGTTAAATCTTTTGCACTAGAAAAATACAGATTTATGTCTGTGGGTATCTCTTGGAAGTACTCCGAGCAAAAATAGTACACTCAGGGCAACATCATGTGCTTAGGTATGAGGACCTAATGCTTGCTGATAAGAATTAATATGAAAGTGACAACCTCCTGCTTTTATCTTCTAGAATTAAGTTCTTACTTTTCAACTGCAGGGTACAGTAGATAGTATGCACTTTTATAATTGTCAGGATTCATTGTCTTCATGGCCACAGTGGAAACAATATCATTTGTTGTTTTGCTGTTTTGCGTAAATGAACTTTTTTTGTAGAGCCTTTAAACAGGGTGCTTATTTGCTGAGTCTGAGGCAGATTGCCTGTCCTTGATGTCTCAGTATATTACACATGGTCTCTTCATGTTTTTGGATGACTTTCACAAGTTCAGATAGCAAACAAATTTTACTTTTGATATTTGAGATGGGGGAGATCTCATTACAACTCCATCACTCTGACTAGTTTGGTGGAATCTCAGCAAGAAAATACTGTTTTGCTTTGGGACCTTTTCAGAACTTGATATGTTTTAATTTGTTTTATTTCTGCTTGCTTATAAATTCCATGATCTTAAGGGTAGCAATAGACTAACTTCCTGGTTTACTGCCCATTTCTGCAGAAACCATGTATTTATGATGTATTGTAATTCGTTCCACGCTTCTTCACCTTTCACTTCTGTTAGGTTTTTTAAAATAATTCTGTACTGTAAATACATTTTTTGAGGAAAATGGAAAAGCTTCTTTGTTGTTAGAAGAAAGATCTAGCCTATACAATTATCTGAAAGATGTATGATTGCCCATCAGTAAAAGTTGAATTTGCATGTCCTCCTTCTCTTTTACATTTCTTGCATTTAGTAGAATGCACGGTTTGTACATTCATTATATGCCTCTTCTGTTCCTTTGGACACAATACTTACCTATCTGAAAAGGAAGGTCTTTGACTCAAGTCAGCGAGCTAAAATCTGAGTGAATTTTGGTGTGACCTGAAGAAACATACTTTATCTTCCCTCTCTCAATGTGATGATAAGCTGCTGATGTTTTTTTTTCCTCCTGTTCTTTTTTTTTTTTCCTTTCCCATTTCCAGTGTTCTATTTAGGTGAGTGTTATAATTTTTGATCCTTTTCTGTTCTTCTGAGAGTACTTGCTCATTGTTTTAAGAAAATCTCAGGCTTGGAGTGCTTTTCAAAGCTTTTGTCAAGTTCTATCATATATGAAATTTATTTTGCGTTTCTGTGAAACTTTTTCATCCATGTGAGATTAATCCATTCTGTAAATACATATGGTAACATTTGTTGCAGTTTTTATTTGCTGTACTATGTTGTTGAGCTTGTTTGGCTTAAAAAGCAGAAGTAAACAGTTCTTATAATGTTGTGTGATGGCTGGCCTTTTCCCTTGATTTTGTGCTTTTTTGCATAGTAAGAGTTCAAATCATTAATTTATGGTCTCTCTTCACTTTTAGGTCCTACATTGCCTCGACAGAACTCACAGCTTCCCTCTCAAGTACAAAATGGTCCATCACAAGAAGAATTGGAAATCCAGAGAAGGTATGGTATTATAAGTGAACGGCTGTTCAATTGAAGAACGTATTATCTTCTCACTAATGATGAGAAGATAAATGGCAAGGACTTAAAATGACTCTCTTGTGTTACAGCAGCATTTGTACATGTGCAGTTTTAGTATTACAGCTTTCCTGTGTAAAAACTTTGATTGTAGCTAGATCCCTTGTTCATGATCTCCACCCATACAGACAATGCAGTTGCTGTTGGCTTGTCATGAAAGAGTTGAAGATCAGATGGGAAGCCTTGGAAGATTTCACTGCTGTCTTTTTCAACCAGACTAATTAATTTTCCAGTGACTGTTGTGCCTTCTTTTTTTGACACACACTTGCAAAGAAGAAAGCAGCAAGCAAGGAAGGAAGTTTTAACCTTTAGAAGCAGAGAATTAAATTATCATGGGGAATGACAATTTTTCTTTCTGCGTGTTGGTGCACTAGATCAAAATACTGTATTGGAAAGCTTGTTTGCCTTTATTAGTTCTTTAGCAAAGAAACCTTAATTTTCTGCTTTTTGTGTATGCATGTATGGAACCCTTTAGTAGTTTATCTTTCAGATGTAGCAATACTGGTGTTGTGTGTTGTCCTCAGGGAGTAGCCCATATTCCTCTGACCAGTTGGCACTCCTCCAAACTGAGCTGTTCCCTTCAATATGAAGCCACTGTACCTTGTCCCATGTTCTGTGGGGTATTTTTCAGACCTGTAGCATTTTCAACTTTTTTTTTTTAAGTTCCTTTTAATAATTGCTGCGTATCAATCATATGCCCAGATTCTGGGAGCAAACTTTGTAGTTGCCATATTTCAACTTTTGCTGTGTGGCAATATGGGTTAGTGCTGTAGGTTGAGTGCCTGGAATACAGGTGTATGAAATGGAAATGTCTTCTAGGATAGTGCTGTCAGACTGGGTTAAGTGAAAACAGCAAGACCTTGGGCTGTCTCAAGCACACTGCCTGTGCTGCAATCCTGGATTATTTTACCATGAAAATACTCCCGGGAGATTAGCTGTTCCCTGCTAGAAGGGATGCTGGGAGCAGTTTAGGTCACATGGAGTACAGATGCAGGGAACAGGATCCTTGAATAAATAGGAGGTGGTCGAGATTGATGGTGTAAATGCACTTAATAGCTTTTAATGGTAACTAGAAAAATATTTTAACGTGTTGGATCTAATTGGCATTGAGGATTTTTTCTGTTTTGATATTTCATATTTAGTTTATTCATGAAAAGGTGAGCAGAGCCAGACTGTTAGTTTGGGAATAATTCATATTATAGATTTGATAAACTAGCTATATGTGTTGAACAAAGTTTTGACATAAAAATTGGTCATACTTTTCTGCAGTATGTTCTTGAATCTGAGCAAGGATTGATTTATCTGAAAGTTCCCTTCTTTAGAAACAAAGAGCAAGAAGCTCATTACAAATCCATCTATTTGATGTATTTACGTGCAAGTTTGCTGTCATGATAAAGGTCTCCCATGTCACTCCTTTGACAGACTTTTAAAAAGCTTTTTTTCCTTTGGATTTTTTTTTTTTCTGTTCTACAGTAGTGGCTTTTAGTATTTTTATTTCCCATCTGTTTCTTTAGAAGGTGGTATTAATTGAAATTTATGATGCTGAAATAATTTTCAGAGAAGCATTGTAGATAGAGATCTCTTCAAGAAGAAGTGCTACCTCATATTAAGTGCTCTGCAAGTCTCTCTTGATTTTTTTTTTTCTTTTTTTTTTTTTCTCCTCTGTAAAGGACATGTTATCCAATGGCATTCTTATGGCTTCACTTTCTCATTTGATCAGTGTGCTCTACTTGTCTTCATCTGATATAATGTCCTCTTTGAAGTCTGGTCCTGGTTTTGATTTGGTTTTCCCTCAAAAAAGAATGGAGAACTGGAATGAGTGTTTACTCATGTTGCTGGCCGGATTGTCTGTGGAAAGACACAACGTGCCATTGTGTCATTAAGCCTATGGAGAACATGTAATTTTGTTAAAACATTTCACAAATATTTCTCTGGTCTCTTCACTACTGTAACTTTAGTTACAATACAGTTCAGTTAACTTCTAACATGGAACATCTCTTCTGTAATAGCTATGTTGCAGCTTTCAGACTGTAATAACAATAGTCTTACTATGATAATGTAGAGAGTAGTAAATAGTTTGGAAGAAAAGGTTTAGGTATATATTACTTCTAACATATCTACAAGTGACAGTCTCAGTAAAGGGTGAATGCAGTGTGGGCAGAACTGAATTCTGTGGGGAGCACCAAGACTACAGGGTATACAAGAGGAGGGAATAAATGTTACTGCATAGGAGGGAACACGGGGTTTGCAATGGCTCAGTAGAAAGGCAGGCTTCTTTAAGTCTATTGCTTGCAAAATGTGTCTTGTGGAGGGGGGGTTTGTTTTAAATGTGGCATAATAATAGCTGCCTTTAAGTGTTGGTCTCATATCCCTCCCCTTAAGCATGGTTTCTGCAGTGTTTGACTGACTCCCCTGTTAAGTTCAGGAACATATTTTTTAAATTATTCTAAGCCTGAGGAAAAAACCAAAACAATGCTTACATAAAAATTAAAGTTGAAAAAGGAACCCTGTGGAGACCATCTAGTCCAACCCTCTGCTCAAAGCAGGGCTAATTTCAAAGTTAAATTATGTGACTTGTAGCTTGAGGGTTTTCTTAGGCACAAATAGGAACATTTCTTTAGAAGTGCTTTGCCACAGGAGTGACCAGTGAAGAACGGCAAATTAAAGAGAGCTCTTCAGCTGATCTGATCTTTTCCTTCACTTTTGTAACCAGTGTTCAAGAATCTTGGGGAGATTGTGAACTGAAGAATAAAATTAGATCATTGCCAACAAAAGTGTATTATTTTCGTTCAAAGACTTTTTTTTTTACATTTTATTTTAGAAGGGATTTAGATGCCATACATTTTGAGTACTTTATTTTTCTGCAGAGCTTGTTACTTGAATGTTTGCATTGCTTGCTGTGCAGTGATGACAATCTGTAAAGCCACTAGGACCAGATGTGCGATCTAAACCACTGAGGTTTTTATGAAGCCACGATGACACCTTAGGTAGTCAGTGAAATAATTTTGTCCGGTGAATTGATAACTTTTTTACTGTCTTTTAAGAAACCTTAACACATGGTACCTGCTTTACCTGTCAGGAAGTAGTTAACTGTAATTTTCCTGAACTTTCACTCATTTAAGTACAGTAATAACAAGCTGTAAAACCCTTCAGCTTCCATTTTTGACTCTCAGAAGTTAAAGGATATTTTGTTATATGGGTTATCTTTCATTTTGTCAGAGCTTTAGTCAGGCCATGTTTATAAATTCCCCTGATTGTTTGATGATGAGCCAACTTCAGTTGACATATGTATTTGTTAGTAACTTCAGAGTTACTTCATGTCAAATATAATTTTAAGATACGAGATTAGTTCATGGCATGCCTGTGTGTGCTACTCGTGCATGTAAATTTACCTTCTCTTCCAGCCATGATAAATATATTGTCAGGAATATGAGTCACTGAGTTGGTATCTAATATGACACTTGGGAATTTAATGAGTTAATGTTTATAAATAACTTCAAAATCATCACTGCTTCATAAATAAAGAGACCAAGAGCACCAGAAACAGAGAAAGTGTGTAGATTGTAAGGAATAATGAAGGTATACAAGCCACCTGTCGTCCTTCAGGGACGTAACGGACCAAAACTTGACCGGCTTTTGTCGTAAGTACTCATTAGAAGGTTGCAAAATGCAAGAGCAGAACACTAGAGGGGTTTGTAATTATTAAATACTTCAAGTTTGCTAACACTTCTAGTTTATTGCATGGATTGAGATGGTACTGTTAAAGAAAAAATGGTGTATACTGTGCTAAAAAATATTGATATTGTGTGGTTTTCATAACATCTTTGGGAAGGCTTCTTATTTTTAGGTACTGCAAGTTCAGAAGCTGACAGGTGTAGCAGTTTCTAATATACTGATAGCCTTAAAGGAATGATTTTACAGATTAAAAGGATGACTTTTTTTTGACACAATGCCAATATAATGTTAAATTTTCTTCTAATGTTACATTTTAGCTATGGTAAAAGAGTTTTTTGTCATCTTTACCCTCCCCCCCCTCACGTCAGTAGTTGTTACATACATAATTCCTGAGCTGTTTTGAGAACATGTGTGGAAATACTGAAAGGAAAAAAAATCGGGACCAATGTAACTATAATAACTTAAAGGAAGGAAAGTTTGCCCATCATTGTGTCCCTGGTAGCCTGGTTTCTACTGATTTCCCACAGCTCGTGACCTTTCCCTAGTTATTGGCCAGATGTACTGTTGCCAGTTTTCCTTTGGTTTTGAAATTGTGCCATTTATCCAATGATTTATTTTGAGGAAGTAGGATTTCTTTGGACACATATGGATTGATTGGATTATAACTAAGTAAACAGTTCTAATCTGTGATAGGCATACGAATATGATCAGTTGGCTTTTTGTATTAGAGTGTAAGTGGTCAGTAGAACGCTGTCATAGCGTTGTGTGCTGCATGTGTTACAAAATCTGCATTAAGTTTGCATCCCAGAGACATGGTTTAGATGGAATCAGTGGAGTTTTTTAATGTCTAAGCTAAGAGTTTTTAGCAGATCAAAGTTACATCAGTGTGAACTTGACAAGTTAAGCTTGCTGAAGTAGTTTCAGGGGACAACCTGAAGCTAGTAGGTTATTTCCAGCCTGTACATTGCATAATAGAATGGGAAATAAAAGGAGATGGAAGCAGAAAGACCCACCAGTTGGTTTTATCTCACCCTGAAGACTTTTTTTTTTTCTCCTCCCCCCTCCTTGCCCTCAAAGTTTTTGGTAAACAAGAGGTCTGGTGTAATAATGCCTTTTTTTTGTAGTTGTTTATTTAGGGCCTAGTATTCTTTCCATTGACAGTGTCTGCCTATTCACAATCAAGTCTTCCTGAGTTCGTGTCAAGTCTAGCTTTCAGAGGCTTAATAACTGGCTTCGTGGAGAGGTAATGGGTGCTGTCTGTGTACAATACTGAACAGCTATAGATGTTGGGTAACATTGATGTTTTTAGCAGACTGAGAAGAGCACTCTTAAATTAAGCAGTCTTTTGACTACACTGGCAAAATTGCTGCCTTAATTGCTCCAATTGAATATGGATGTTACTTGAAGGATGGTTCCGATAAGAATCTTAGTTAACACTTTTTAAAATGACTCTTTAAAATCTTATCCTTTCTGCAAATTTTCAGCTCTGTGGGTTTTTTTCTGTTTAATGCAAAGCATGAAATTGGAATTAAAAACTGTTCTACATTTTTCCACATTTGTGGTTCCCTTTTATGAAACCTGACCATACATACTCACTAGAATATACCACTGAGAGGGAGTTGCCAATAAAAGTAGATTTTTCTTCCTGCTGAGATTTTTCTCTCTTTTTATTCCACTAAAATTTTATATGCAGAGCTGACTTGCTGTGATCTGGCTTCTGCCAGAAAAGTTCAAGTGTTCTGTTAGTTTACATAATATATTGAAAAGATCAAGGTGAGGAAAACTAAACTTGAAAAGGTTTGATCAAAGAGCATTAATAGATCCTTTTGTCTATTAGAATTCCTGTATCTAATAGCCTTTAGCCTTATAGTTGCTTCTTCATGTCTTTACCGTGGTGTCTGGTTACTAATTTTTGCTTGACTGATAAAACCTAGTTCTTTATTTTCTTATTTCCAACTAATATGGTTTGAGTTTATAACATAAAAGCTTGTTGTTGGACATCAAATCCCTTTTGATGAAGGAAATGAAAGCCTGTTAGTTTGATTTTGGTAATGGGAAAAGCTTTAGAACTACTTTTTGAGAAAAGAATAATTGACCAGATAAAATATAGCAGAGTAAACTGTACCCAGACAACACTTTCTTTTGTAAAAGCAGAAAGACTGTTCATGCAGTGTTCCTGAGCCTTAGTAAAGTATATGACATACACCAGGAGGGAATTTCCTACTTAGAGTGAAAGAGGAGGCTTCTGTGGTGTGAGGAGCATAAGAACAGGCAATTCCTCCTGCATCAATGGGACTGGAAATGCTCAAATTTTATTTGTTGTTCTGGTGAAGAAAGCAAGTCCTTGCCACTGATGCAAGTTGAGATGTACACAAGTACAAAGGAGAAGAAGCATAGCTGAATGATGTTGCAGATTTTAATGATCACAATGGAATGAGAAATAATACATAGCAGATGTCTTAGTTTTAGACCTTTTTAGAGTGGGAAAACCTGCCAACCTGTAGTCCAAATACTAGTGTTCAGGATGTCTTAATATTTGCATATGGGGAAAATCCAACTGACAGTGGAAGTGTGAACATGGAGTAGCAATCAATCAGTGGAAAGTTGCTCAAACATTGGAAATAACTTTATATGTAGATAGATTTGATTAGCATTTCAAAATCATGACACACGTAGTCAAATGCCTTTATAATTTTGCATTAAATTAGGTGTAAAGTGTTGATTAATTTTTTTAAATAGATAATTTGAAATAGTCTCACCTTTCACTACTGTTAAAAGAACCAGAGGTCCACCACTTTGAAACTAGAAGTAATTGTCAGTTCCAGAGCATATACATAAACTCACTCTCAAACCCCTTGCCTTTGAGAAGTCAAACTTTGCATGTCCTCTCAATGTCTGCTTCTTGCTCATTTTATTAAGCTGACCAACTCTTATCTAGGTTTCTCTGAAACAATGTGCAGTATGCTCAGATAGAAGCTGTCCAGACTGTCCAACACATGAAAAACAATAAAGCTAACTTGGTAAGTGTTTTAGTGAGAGTGTATAGCAAGAGTTCAGTTTAGATGAATTCATGCAACCGAGATTGCTCGGGAAGAGGTGAAGTACTGATCACTTCTGCTGAGGTTGTTATTGGTGCATCGAGTGCACTTTTTATTCATGAAGACTGTCAGTGGAAGATGTGTTTTATGGAAATTTGCAATCTGTATTGACATGATTTAGACTATTTTGTGTTTGTAAACGAACTATGAAATTTGGGGGGTGATGTGTCTTCGTTCCATGGTACGTGGAATGAAAGCATTAAAGTGTAGACCTTGAGATCCTTATTCAGTAGGTTTATGTGAGCATACAGAAGAGTGAGCTCTGTAATAAATGTTGGATTTTGGAATGATGAATAAATAGTAAATATTCAAGACAGAAGAGGAAGTTTAATGTTGATACTCAGTTTTTATTATTCAGATAAGTTCTTGCAAATTTGAAGGGCCATAGCAGATACACCTTTTCCTTTCCTGAACTTGTGCAGAAGATGATCAGAAGATTAAGCTATTAAAACTCAAACTAGCAGCGAAGTTCAAAATAATGTGTTAAAGCACTACTTTTTTTCTATAAACATTTTCAATTATGATAAAGTAGGCTGACTGTGTCTAGTTAAATTGATGTCTGTAGAGTACATGCAGTTCCTTGCAGTCACAAGGTAGTTGCTCTTCTGTAGATGACAACATGCTTCAGATGGAGCTGAGGTCACCCTGCATCTGGTGCTGGCGCCTCTGGTTCGTCTACTCATTGTGTAGCCTGTTTGCAGGCAGCTGCTCTATTTGTTGCAGTGACTCAGTGGTGGGAGGAGGAGAGCCATCATGTGAGATGTATTCTACTAAGTAGTGACTGTTGGATTAGATAAAGCTATCTATGCCCACATGCTGGGACTTTCAGCGTTTTAGAATAAAACTCCAAATGTTACTGGCTTGTTTATTGCTCCATAGTTTGAGGCAGAGTTAGAGGAGCTGGTGCGAGAGCTCAGAGCAGCCCTGAAAGCCTAGGCACGCTGAGAATCCAGGACTGGAATACTACAGACATCATCTTGTAGTACTAGTCATTGCAATGAAAGGTTTTAAATTGTGGAACATATTTTAATGGTTAAACGTGTTAATATTTCATTGGTAAATGTAAGTTTAATGGCTGGATCAACAACATTGGTTTGGACTGATGAATCCAGGTTTAATTATAATTGATAGTAGACACCCTTAGAATTTAGACGTAGTAGCATTATTCCTAGATTTATTGTTTATGTTGGTTTATAAAACTTAAAATTCTTTTAAAAATTAGTGAAGCACAGACTGAAGCTGCATACATTGTTGAAGGCTTTTGTATAATCATACTTGATTTCTTATACAGAATGTCGTAAAGGTAACTTTCAGGATAGTTAGCGCAGAATATATTACTGCATTGTTTTAAGCTAGCGATAGCCTAGTCTAGCAACCTTCATGTTGACTGTCATCCTTGTCTCTGTCTTTCACTATATGCCATGTTTGTTTTAGAATAGGTGATGTAGCAAAACAAATTATTTTTCAAAAATAAAGCAAAAAACCACCATGTGAGAGACCTGAAAATCTCCTCTGAAGAGAAGGTGGTTTATATTTGTTAATTTTTGTATTTATTTGTAGTGGCTCAAGTGATCGTTTTCAGTGTCCTCTTTCAATACATTCATCTTATTAGTGATCTTTTTTTTTCTTCTCCATCCTTCTTGTTTTATCTTTAAGCAGACAAAACAGGGCTGGTATTCTTATTGATCTCTCAGAGTGATTTGATGCCCTGCTTTGCCAACGAGTTTTTGAAAGAAGAAAGAATGAATATGATATTGATGTGTTCATAAATGACTAACAGCTGTCAAATACTACGCATTATCTGCCTGCAGCTGACCACTTCATTCAATGCAGCAATTGCTTCAGTCAGGTCTTTTCCTCAATGTATTTTGTTTTCTGCAGGCTTTATCTTGGATCTTCATTTTCTGCAGGGAGTTTTAAAATTAAATACTTCAAACCAGTTTCTGCTCATTTTGGGAATGTCTATCAGATCAGTGCCTGATGAATTTGGATGTGATACAAAAATGCTTTTGTCTGTACTGTTCGTGGAAATACCTCAGTTTTTAATGTATCTGGCTTCGTGACAAGAAGCCTTTCATATTTGTGGCTGAATTCTTGTTATTCAGGTTGGTATAGGGTGGTCTTTTTTAGGAAAAAAAATTAATGCCGATCTCGCATCCAAGAACAAAGCAACCCCGTTTTAGAATACTGGAGATTTATGTGTATGTACAGGAAAACTTCCACTTGAGGAAACAAGGTGACCTGCCAGAGCAGGCAGCTATGCATTTTCACAGACAGTTTCAGCAATGGATATGTTACTTGTAGGTTTTTTATTCTTTGTGCCCTTGTGACAGCAGGTGTTTTTTGACACAATGAGAGTTGCTTGATGTCGAGTCATATTTTTTTCTTGTGAAAGGACAGTCTTTCCACAGAGACACTTGCAGTAACTCCTCTGCAGGTAACCAAGATACAGGCTTAAATGTGAAAAATGTTCTGGAAAAGGATGGGTTCTCTCTGACTGCTAAGTCTTTTTTGACACAGAACATTGTTCTACTGGTAAACATTGAAGTTTTTTAATCTAGTTGAGATCTTTCTTCCCTTTGACCCATGTGGTAATGACTGTGTTTTAAGAGAATTGAGTGAGGCTTTAATTTTTTTGACTATGTTGAAGTCTTTAGGAAAAGGACCAGGGGATCTGTGAGGCATTCACCTCCAGGACCAGAAGCTAAAAGAACCACCTATTCCCTGTGTGACACACTACCCCCCCTAACCCCAAATCAGCAAACCAACTAGATCTAAAGGTAATGGATAGTATTAACTTGGGATAGCTGCCTAGTTGATCATCACATACATCTGATGATGAAATGTAGTGATGTTACTTGCTAAAGGCATAATAGAAAGTCATCTCAGTGTACACGTAGTATTGGTTCATTTCATGTAACATCAAGAGCTGAGACAATACCACTACTTATTCCCTTTTATGATCAGATCCAGAACAAACTAAGAAGGTTTTGAGTATCCTTGGGTAAAGAAACTGCAGTTCTCTTTTGCAATTGCCATGTAGGAGAAATTATCTGAACACTTTCACCATCACAGAATGTGTTTTGTTTTTTTTCAGTAGGGATGAAACAATGTGTACTTAACTCTGCTTATTGCATTTTTCTCCTTGTGCTATTTCAAGAATGTAGTTGTGCTCCTGATCCCTGACTGCCCAAGGAACTGCAGTATTAATGCTGATAGAGTTAAAAGTCACAACTTACTGTTGTAAATAACATTCTTCATCCTCTGACAAAACCTCCTCATACCTCCTTAGCTGGACAACAGTATAATTTTAAAAGCTGTTGCAATATTAAAGTAAGTTCATTTAAAAACAACACCCGAAAAAAATTAATCAAAGCACCACCCCCAACACCCAATAGAAAAGTTTCCTAAGATGATTTTGGCATGAAACTAATTAAAGTCCAAAAAGAAAGTTTCACAAATAGGATACATTATAAAACTAGCAGCTCTTCTGAAATTCTGAAGTTGATTCTTTGCATCTAATCCCATGTGTAATGGTACCTTACATCTGACCGTGCAGTACAGTTTCATAGAAGTTTCAGATATTCAATGCAAATTAACGATTTGCTCTTAGAAATTCACACTTTTAAAACAGTAAGAATTGCTTTGCCTTAGTATAGTGAGCATTTCACTGTAAGATACTTTTCTGGGGCATTTTTAGCACCTCCGTAGCTTTTTCAAAAGTTGTCCTGGTAGCCTTCTAAGGGTCAAGGATTTTCATGTATTCCCATGCTGTAGAACTACCAAGGTCTTCATATTTCAGAAATGTTTTAATCGATGTGTAATGACTGCTTAATCTACTAATGCTTTTGCATAGTATCAGTTGGATCTCTGACAAAACTTTAAAATAAAATGACATTATCTAATGCGAACTGAACAAAACCAGGGGGTTAATGCAAACAAATTTATCTTTTTTTTTTCCTTTCATAAGCAAAATGAGTTCTTAAGGTATAACTGTTAACACTTGTTGAGCTCCAGTTCTTTCTTAGTTTATGAAATTAATCCTTGCTCATGAAGTTGTGTTAAAGCAACTTAATTGCATCACTGGCATACTTATCTATGGACCTGTGCCACTTTTGGCTTTGTTTGAAAGGTTCATTGAAATGGATAAAATTACTTTAAAAATGTAGTGGGTTGTGATATGTAGAGGGTTTTTTTGTATTGGTTTTTTGTTTGGTTGTGGGTTTTTTTGTTGTTGACAAAAGGATGCTTCAGCAGTATAAAATGAGAATAAATTATTTTCAACGATGGTGTATTTCATCTCATATCTTACTGCATGGGAATTTTATACAAGATAAGAAATATTTGCAGGGTATTTTGCTGCCCTCTGTTGGTAGAGCATTTGTAGCATAAGCAAAGTGCTTCACTTGTTCATCATTTTTGTTAGTACATCATAAAAAAAAATAAATTGGTTTTATTCCTTTACTTCCTTAAGAAATGGAAAATGAGGATTCTTTAACAAATAAAATGTTAGAATGTGAATCATGCAATATTTATTTAATAATGAGAACTTTTTTTATTCAGGTCCTGTGTAGGCAAAAGTGGTTATCTCGCTGCTTTTTATCTGTATCTTCATAGACAATATGGTTTGGGTGCTGATGGCTGACTGTGGTATTTTTTTGCTTCAGATTAAGTTTAAAGCATATAAACACTTAAGTACATTTTTCTTACGGTATGTGGACATGTGTGGCTTTATAGCTCTCTGAAGAGAACAACCACCCCAGGTGAGCCTCAGGAACATGTTCACACACATCAAGAGAATTTGTCAACCCTAAACAAACAGTTTGACTTCAACATACAGCTCACGCTTTAGCTAAAATTGCACGTAATTCCATGGGATATAGGCAGAGTATGTATTTATATATAGTCTTGTTGGCCATGTCTTCCTCCTCCCCTCCTTGTTTATAGTACCTCCATCCGCACACATGTGGACATACCCCTCTCAGTAGTTAGAAAAGCTTTAAGTAAAATCTAACATAGTCCCCACACCCTTCTGGGCCAGGATGAATGCCTTGAATACTTCCTTGTGCTACTCTCCAATCCTCTGGGCATTCTTGGTTCAGCAGTTTCTTGTGCATGATGCAATTTCTGTTTTCTAAATGATCTTTCCATTTCTTTTTTTTTTTTTTTTTTTTTCCTGTGGGCTTTTCCTCACACTTCCTTTGAATCACTCTGGCAAGGAGTTCCACAGCTCATCTGCCTGCTGTACAGAGGTGCTCACTTTGTTGTTGTTGTTTTAATTATTATTTTTTTATTAATTATTCATTTTGAGGTTTTGGTTTTTTGTTTGCTTTTTTTTTTTTTTGAGCTTCACTATTATTAGTTGCATCAACTTTCTTACCAGAAGTTTTACTAGGATGTCCTCATCACTCAGGATTCTATAGACTTCCAGTTTTCTTTTCTAGAATGCAGAATTCCAGCTTCTTTAGTTTGCTTGGTGTTGTGGTGGTTTGGGTTTGGTTTGGTTCGTGTTGGTTTGGTTTGGTTTGTGTTTGGTTTTGGTTTGGTTTGTTGTTTTTTGAAGTTTTTTGGGTTTTTTGCTGGAAACTGGTACATTTTACTTTGGTGTTGTTGTTCTTTGAACCCTTTAAGTTCTACTGTTTTCCCTCATTTAAGATGGTAACAGAGATGCAGGTTTGTGAAGTAGGATGGTGATATTTTCTATACTGCTCTGTAATCCTTTCCTAATATTTTTGGTTTTGAAAAGAATGTGGCAGTGAGTGGATGTTGTCACAAAACTGTCTATTGTAACCCTAATATCTCACTCCTGAGTCAGTAGTCAGCTCCTAGCCCAGCATTTTATATATGAATTTAGCAGAATTCCCCTCTCTCCCCTCAGTCACTTCAGTTATATCTCAGTTGGGTTTTATTTGTCGAGTTTATTGCCCAGTTACTTGGAATTAGAAGATCTGTCAGTAGTTCTTCATGATCACCTATCATCCTTGATACCCTAAATAACTTATATATTAAGGAGCTTAGTCAAGAGCACCTTGCCGTTTCTTTTCCAGATTACTTATGAAAATATGAAATGGCACAGCTCTTATTGTCTGGCTTATTGCAGAACTGCCTTGGTGACGTTGCTTTTATGTCAGAAGTGACCTATATTGAGGTTCTGTTACTGTAAAGAAATGAGGAGCTTCAGAAATTTTAAATATCTGTCAGCTGCTTGATGCATTGTTAAACCCAGTGAATTAATTAATACCTTCTAGTTTTATAAACTAAATTAGGGAAATGCTTATAAGCTCAAATGCCTTATCCGCATGTTAGTTTTAGGATTAACAGTGTGTATGTTTCTAGGTAGAATATGCTAATTTCTGGCAAATGAATGAACAAAATAAACAAAGATGCTTTGGAGTCTGTAAATGTTGACTCCTGTTCTGGAAGGGCTTTTAGCCACAAACATATGTGCATCCACCTGTCCTTTATCAAATAGGTCCTAAGATGACCAAGCTGAAGTTAACCATGATGAAACCCCCAGTTTAATAATAGATTATGTCTGAGGGAACAAGCACACAGTAGCACAAGTTTTGTATGATACAGAGCAAGCAGAAATGTAATACCAAAAGTATTTTTAATACTTCTTTTGGAGCTTAAATTTCTGTGGTTTATATCGTACTCTCTTGATATATTGCAGAAATTTTTCAACTAGTTCCAAATATACATTAGGCAATTACCAGACCTTCTTGGTGGACTTCAGAGGCTAAAAATCAAGTTGTTATATAGGAGAGCAGGAGCTGAGGGAAGAAATGATACAGGAGCAGAACTATTTTACTGCTTCTGAGGATGCTGGGTGACAAGTTCAGTAGGGAAAAGTCCTTTTGCTGTACATAACTGGAACTGCATTGCAACAATTATGAAATTTCAATATTTATCAGGATTTTTTGTTTATAAAGGAAAAATATTGGTCAGAAAGAGGATGAATTTCAAGAGTAACAGTGCATGGGATGAGGTTTCCAGTTCTGCTAGTATTTTCTGGACGTAAATAGGAATGAAATAGCTGAAGTTCACTTTGTTTTCAGACTTCAGCTCTACTCATGTAGTACAGAATTACCAGTGACCTTTCCAAATCAGATTACCCAGTGACAGTCTATAGAAAACACATATCTAGTAACTCAAGGTGTTGAAATTTAGATCTCCTTGTTGTTTTATAGTTAGAAGGTGGCTATGGTTTGTATTTGCTGAGAAGGTACGTTCAGTTTGCAACTGAAGCATGGCAGAAAAAAATGGCAGTGTGCTTTACGTGCAAGTTCTTATTTTTAAATCTTGTGATTTATTTTTTTTTTAATAAGAATTGAAGTAGAGGCTTATAACTAACAACATTTTTGTGATATTTACTGACAGGAGCATACTGGCCACAGCTTTGGGGAGAATGTGTCTAACTTTTTTAGCAGTGAGTTCCCCTAATAGATAAAGAAGCTTTGAAAGTCAAAAGACTATATTTTAGTCAACTAGAAACTTGTATTTTTTTTTAATATAATAAAAAAAAAACAACCCTAAACCCAAAACCCTAAAGAAAATATAAAGCAAGTTGAGGAAAAAAAGTAAAAGTGTTGTTTGCAGCATTTTTTGCAGGAAAGTCCTTTCTTTCAGCCAGCCTCATGGCTTTGGAAGCA
This sequence comes from Actenoides lindsayi, assembly GCA_025331215.1. NCBI lineage: Eukaryota > Metazoa > Chordata > Aves > Coraciiformes > Alcedinidae > Actenoides > Actenoides lindsayi. Next base: position 88,295 of record WTSP01016323.1, on the reverse strand, counting down.
AATTTTGCATGATTCCTTCTTATGCTTATGAAGTTCTTGATATTTACTCTGTGTGGCTTTTACTTGTTTTCCTGCTCTCCATGTCTTCCCCCTCTCTGCTTTCCTTTGCAAAGAATCCCATGAGCTGAACACTGCAGGGAGCTGGCAAGGTTTATCCTTGGCTGCTGCACCCTGGATTTTTTTTCTGGTCATGTCCAGTTTTCCACCACCTTTGGGGTGTTCTTGTCTTGATGCTGATTAAGTTGTGTGTGTGTAGTATTAACGCAGGTACATTTTGATGCTTCTGTAAAATTTGTATAAAAACTAGCTGACTAGTTTATCTCAAAAATATAATTCGTTTGGGGGGTGTTTTTTTAATAAGGATTTGTGTTACTGCTATTTCACTGTACTTTTATTCACTGCTTCTCGTATAAAATGCCATGCAAACAACAAATGTAACTCCATATCCCAAACTGGGAAGATTGTATCAGTTAGAAAGCTGCTGCTGGTAATTTACTATTCTTACCTCTTGAAAGCTATCTCTCTGAATATTGAATTAGTTAAGAGGAAATTGGATATATAATTCCTTTTACTGTAAACATAAAACTATGACCTAGCTCAAAAAAATGATGGGTAGAATTAAGAATTTTGTGTAGGTACAAACACTGCTTTTCTTCTTGCTGGTTTAAAGATTTTTTTTTTAAATTTTTTTTTTACTATCTTCTCTCTTCTTGTCCTCTAACGGTTGCTTGATATTTCTGGTTTTCACTTTGCAGCTTAGTCTTTTTCCTTTTTTCATGATTGTAGACAGTTGCAAGAGCAACAGAGGCAGAAGGAGCTGGAACGGGAGAGGCTGGATCGTGAACGAATGGAACGGGAAAGGCTGGAGAGAGAGAGGCTAGAAAGGGAAAGACTTGAAAGAGAGCGTCTAGAACAGGAGCAGCTGGAGAGAGAACGGCAAGAAAGGGAACGGCAAGAGCGCCTAGAAAGGGAGAGACAAGAGAAGGAGAGGCAGGATCGAGAAAGACTTGAACGACTTGAACGGGAAAGACAAGAAAGAGAACGGCAAGAACAGTTGGAAAGGGAACAATTGGAATGGGAACGAGAGAGAAGAATTTCAAATGCTGGTAAGAATTTCAAACTCAAATGTATTCCAGTACCAGACTACTCTTTGTGTGATGGAGTGGGAGAGAAGCAACAAAGGGCAGTGAGTACAGTTGTGTAACAACAGTCAGTATTTCAGGCTTCTGTTTTCTTGAATTGCTTCCTATCTTTTATGGAAAGAACTCCAAAAGCTTTGACTTTCCTGTTACAGTTTTCCATTAACTCTGAAATATTTTTTTTTATTTTTTCACTATTTGCTCACTCTGTTGGCATACTCTCTGATTGCTTGAAGAATTTGAATCATATTGGGCACCTTCAACATTGGTTAAAGTACGATGAGTTAAAATTTCTAAATACCTTATTGTTTGCTCTATTCAGCAAGATGTATTCTCATTATGTAATTTGGAAAAAAAAGCAAAACGGTAAACATACCATGTTGAGTGTCTTAATATAGGTGTGTAGCTATATAAGGCAAAGTAACAGTGAGAGAAAAGCCTTTCTGTATGAAGTCTTGCTCAATTTATCATCTTAATAACATTTCAGTGAACTGCATTATGTATGTATTTGTAGGTAAGATAATGCACTGCCTGCGGAAACGTATCCAGTGATAACTGAAAACTTTCTCATTTTGGTAATACAGTGGAACATTAGTCAAGCACTTGGTTGTTCTTTAATAACAAACTCAGTTTACATAAGAAGTTAGCTCATGGTAAAAGTCAAGGAATACTATGTAAGAGCTAGTCATTTTGGAGCAGAGGATTTTACCGGTAGTTTTATTCCCAGTACTTTCAAGTTTGTGATGGAGCTTTTTCTGGAGAAGAGAAAGATGATATTTGCTGCCTGTGATTTGAGTTTTGTTAGTGGAGTTGTAACAAATGTTAAGATCACTACACTTGCTTGCAGTTTGCAACCAAATGAGAAGATAAAAGCTGATAAAAGACTCATTAATCAACCCTGTATCTAATCCTTCTCACAGATGGGATTTGAGAAAACTTACTCTAGAACGTACTTGTAAATTCAAATGTTGGCACAAAAGTAGTTGGTAAAATTTAAAGCAGCTGTTGATAATATGTAAAACTTTCCTAACAGTATTTTCACTTGTGCCTAATCCTCTGGTACTAACTGTAGTCTACATTTATACATTTTGTTTGAATGCTGGTTTTGTTGCTTCATTAGCTCCCTTTTTCTCTTTCTCCTTTTTTTATCCTGCCTTTGCTGCTGCTTTCCATCTTCTGTCCAGCTCCATCTTTCGACAACTCCCCGTATAGCACTCCACTTCCTGAATACTCCAGTTGCCAGCCTCCTTCAGCACCTCCTCCATCATATGCAAAAGCAGTCTCAGCACCAATGTCAGAGGCCGCACCGGAGTACGCTGTAGTGACTTCTGCACCACCGACTTCCACTCCCCCCACACCGCCTCTAAGGCACTCTGCGTCACGTTTTGCTACTTCTCTAGGCTCAGCTTTCCACCCTGTTCTCCCCCATTATGCTACGGTTCCTCGTCCGCTGAACAAAAGTTCTCGGCCCCCTTCTCCTGTCAATGCCCCGGCAACCTTGCCTCCAAACACAAAGCCCGTTGCCTGGTCTGCTCCCAGTTTTGCCCCCCTTCCCCCGTCTCCACCAGTAATGATAAGCAGTCCCCCAGGCAAAGCTACTGGCCCGAGACCTGTCCTCCCAGTGTCAGCTTCTAATCCAGTGACCCAAATGTCTACGTCTCCCACGGCTCCTAATGGGCTTCCTGAAAACCTGGCTTACCCGGTTCCTTCACCTTCTACCTCAGGTCCAACTCCGCCTCCGCCACCTCCTCCCCCTCCACTGCCTTCCTTTCCGCCTCTGTCACTCTCTGGACCTCAAGCTTCTCCTTCTCCCAACTCCCCGAATGCCTCGACTCCCTCATCCAAGCCTAGTGTTCTCCCTTCTCCCTCTGCAGCTACCCCTGCCTCTGTTGAGAACTCTCTAAACTCTGTGCTGGGAGACTCCTCTGCTTCTGAGCCAGTCTTGCAGGCAGCCTCTCAGCCGATTGAACCTACGACCCAGCAGGGTAAGGCTTTCTGTTATTGCTACTAATGCACTAATCAGGAACGCAGTCAAAACCAATTGGTACCAAAGCCTGTAACTGCCCCAAAGAATTAATACAATGCTTCCAAAGTTGCAGTGATCTTAATACCACAACAAAATACCTTTTGGAAAACTGGGGTAAGGGAAACATTAAAGCTCCATGGATAAGAGCTGGTGTTCTGTGGCCCATCTTAAGTAAAATTCTGATTTCTGAAGCTCTCGCTTGTCAAGAACAGAGCTCAGTGAATACTCATTAAGTAAATCTTGCACTGCTAGTTTATTTGGAACGTGTTGTTAATAGGTAGCATCATTAGTTTCCTCCTGGCAGCCAACACGGAAGAACGTATGTGCAGCTTTGGACATGTGAATGACCTTAACTGAGGAATAAACTGAACCACTTCAATACTCTCTGTATTTTCAAATTTGGAAAGTAGTACGTAACACCTACAGCATTTCTTTCTGTACAGTGGTTGTATTTAGATATATGGTTATATGCATATATATATGTGTATATATATATAAGACACGCTTTCCTGTGGTATTCTACCAGTGTAGCTAAAAAGACTTAGAAAAAAAGTTTGGTTAAGCAGGTGACAGTCTTAGCAGACACTCTACCAATATGATAATGTGGTTTACGTGGATGTAGATGTCTTTGTTAAGCTGAATACTGCTTTTATATTGATTTATTAGATTTAGGTCTTTGTGCATAAGTCTGTAGTAGCTCAACTAAAGGTGTAGGCATAGACGGGCTCTTGGGGAATGAGTCAACTGTGGCTTCATCACCCACAAGCCATGCAGAGTAGACCTTGTTTATAACCTCTTGTCTTAAATGAAGGTGTGAGCCACTCCGGGATGGAGTAGAAATAATGTGTATGGCCTCACTTGTTGTATGGAATAGAAGTGTGTACTTGCATGGTGAGTGATGCTGAGTTTAAAAGGCCTTTAAATTTATACAGTGGTTAGCAGAGTAGGAAACCAGGAAGACACGTGTGAAATTCCTGCCTGTAAAGGTTGCCAAAGATAGTTTGTGCAGCATTTTGAGTAGCTTAGGGCAGTTTGGACAAGGTGTGGGGGGAGGATGCTTGAGGCTGTTTTCTTAGTCACAATTTTTTAAACTGTTCCTTTAATAATAACAGTGATCATCAGAATGTTCTTTCTTCAAAACACATTTTGTATTGCATATCAATGTGAATTTAAAGCATTAAAGGAATCCTAGATAAAAAAATAGAAGAGCTTGATCCCATCGGTTTCAGTTATGTCAGTCTTCTAACTCACTAATTAGTGTATGTATTAAGTTATTAAAGTTGATTCTTGGAATGCTTTTTAGAGGAAAGATTTTTATACAGGTTAGAAATTAGCACTGGAACTGAAACAGCTCAAGGGTTCAGATGTTTGGGTGGTACGTTAGCTGCTTGTTAGTACAAGGAAAACTCACTCTGTGTTTAGCACCACTTGAACACACAGTATTGTTCCTACATGATATGATGCTTGTGCCTTTCTTGACTCTCTGTAAAAGCTTTGCCTCTTTCCCGGTGTACGATTCTTCTTGATTGCAGCACAGAACCTGACTGGAGGGGTTTTGTATGTAAATGTTTCTGAAACTCTCTGATCTCTCATAGCACGTAATGTTTGTAGTGCATTTAATAGGAATGAGTCTCTCCTGCTAAAACTTGGAGCGTTGCCTATAAAAAGGACCCTTACCAGGATTAAGGTCTCATACACTGAACAAAAGAACCAGCATTTCAATGGAAATAAGATTTTTAATTTTTTTTTTGTTTTTTTCTAAGTCCTTAATATAGTCTATTTGTTTTCTCTTTGATACTAGGTGTTGTCCAAGGACCACCTGCACCTCCTCCCCCACCCCCCCTGCCCCCCGGCCCAGCTCAGTCTTCAGTAGCAGCCCCACCTCCTCCTGGCCCACCACCACCACCTCCACTTCCACCTTCAGGGCCTCCGCCGCCTCCACCACCGCCTCCTCCACTTCCTAGCCAAGTTCCTCCCGTTCCCCTTCCACCTCCTGCTCCCCCCCTCCCTGCCTCTGGATTTTCAGTGGGATTCGTGTCCGAAGAAAATCGCCCTTTAACTGGACTAGCAGCTGCACTTGCTGGAGCCAAACTTAGAAAAGTCTCACGGGTAAATGCAACTCTTGGTTTTGGTTTTTTTTTTTCTGATTCCCATCTCTAAATCCTGTCTTCCTGAATTGGTTGCGATTATTGTTTGAGATCAATAGCAACATCGAGGCTTTCAGGACAGGCTTAATTAACAATTAAAAAATGTTACAGGATGGTATTACCAGCCCATCACATTCTTTATGCAGTTGTTTCTTTCTTGTATGTGAACTTTGCTTCTCTCATTAAGTCAGCTATCATTTTATTTGCACATCTGCTGTTTGTGTATTGTGAAGGGTGAAGACTCCTCCAGTTCAAGTGGAGGAGGAGGAGGAGGTTCTGCTTCATCTAAAACAGAGAGTGGCCGTGGGAATGGACCACTTCCCTTGGGAGGCAGTGGGTTGATGGAAGAAATGAGTGCCCTGCTGGCCAGGAGGTAAGGAGCAGTTTCTGCTGTGTTCCAGCTGCTTAGTCATCATAGAGGTAGGATTTTGGGTGCCTGTTTGAAGCTGGCTAAGGATCAAATAAACACCAGCTTGCTTATGTGGTTGCTTTGTGAAGTTGATAATGTTTTATGAATAGCCATTTTTACTTGAGTGTAATCAAGTACTTTTCTTCTGTGTAAGTCTTTTGTGCAGCTGTAGGGGAGGGGATACAGACTTCAAGAGAAGAAAGAATTGCACAGTTGCTTTGTCAGGAAGGCTTTGTCCTTGAAAGTATTTTGAAAGTACCTTTTTAAACACTAATTCTCAATTATCCTAGCTATCAAGCTGGGTATGTCTTCAGTTACACTAAACAACATTCCCCCATCTTAAATCCATGGTGATCTTGGTTACTTCTGTCTCTGCTTATAGGAGAAGAATTGCTGAAAAGGGATCAACAGAACCAGAGCAGAAAGAAGATAAAACTGTGAGTTGATAAATGTTATCTACTTCATGTTGCTCAGTACTCGATTGAGGAAGATTCTAATGGTATACATGAGAGGTCATTTATACTTTACCACATATATATACATGCATAACCACTATCTTGTGAAGTGCATAGTGCTTGCACATTTTCTACGTACAACTGAGCAGAACCATTTAAATATATATAAAAATTGAAATCATATTTAAACAGTTGAGATACTCTGTTAGATTCACAAAAGTCAAAGTTTTGTTTTGTTTGCTTGTTTTTTTTCTTTCTTCTCCTCCCTCTCGCCTCCCTTTTAATCAGGAAGAAGCAGAGTCTTCAACGTCTAAGGTTTCTACAACAAGCACACCTGGTAAGTACCACAGGTTTGTGAACTCTGACTATAATGCTAAAAATCTAATGCAAAATCAGTCAACTGTGCTGAATTTTGGAGCTTGCCTCTTCTCCCATGATTACAGCCTGGCATTTTGCTCTAGAATGGGTCCTGGATCAGAAGTGTTTAGGAAGATGACAGACAAAGAACACCTACTGGAACACTGTGCTTTTTATAGGGTGGTCCTGTGTCAAACCTTTGGGGCTGATGCATGGAAAGCAGTTGGTACAGGACGTGAAAGCAACTTGTCTCAGTCCTTGCAGGACATGAGTTGGGACAGTAGTTTGTTTCCTTCGAGACAGACATACAACACTATCAGAGTCAGACAGAAACAGTTGCTGCTTCCAGGTACTTTAGTAAAGATTCTGTCACATGCAAGTGTCCTTTCTAAATCAATATAAGTGCATGCAGCATAAATTCTTTAAACATTATTCTTTTGCTGAGGTATGCTTGTGGCAGAGCTTGGCAACTGTGTAGCCAACACTTTTGCTGCTGGCAGTATGGAAAGTTTACATCTCACCAGTTCTGTAGTTGGCCAAGATGTATTGTGAGCATGCATATGTAAACATTTGTGTTATAAGGACTCAAGTGATGTTCGTGGCTTTCTTTTCCTGTCTTTTAATAGCACCTTCTTGTACCCTTAGCTTCCCTAGCCACCTTCCCCTACGTGCACACAAAAGGGTGAGGATGTGCCATGTAATGTTTGTCATCACAAGATACTGGGAGCAGAAGGCAGCAGAAAAATGACTGGTTAATGCATATACCGGTCTTCACTGTGTTCTGGCTTTTTCTGTTGGTTGCTTGCACATGTGTGTACTTCATCACTAGGTGATTCAACCACTTGGCAGTGTGTAGACCTTAATATTGAAAACCATTTCTGTAGGGTGACCAAAACCCAGATGGCCACTGGCTCTGGGATAAAAAGGAGAGCTAGGAGCAAAGTATGTCTGGGTGAAAATAACTGGAAAACTGTTAGTATCAAGGTGCAGCTGGTATTCTAAAGAAATTAGACTGCAAGGCAATGAATGACAATACAAATCAAGTTTTTAATCTTTTTTTGGTGTATGGGGTTTTTTTTTTTGTTCCCCCCCCCCTCCCTTTAGCTTAGAATTTTGCTTCATCCTGTTAAAGACAGAGATGATATTAACCTCAGAGAAATGACTGCTTTTGGAACACTTTTAATAATATAGGCCTAAAAGAGGGAAATCAAAATAATGGAAGTGGTTCTTCTAATTGGTGGTCATGCTAAGAAGCCTCATCAAACTTTTTCAAAATGTCAAATGCATCCAGAGGTTTCACTGTTTCCTTCCAATGGAGAGATTTCCCTTCAGTCCTTCATGACGTAAAATGCTCTGGCAATGCTGTGCATTGGAACATGTCTTTAAAATGTTTAAGAGTAATGCTTCACATACTTAGCAGAAGTCAGGGCAAAGATTTGTGTAACTGTCTACTTACCATGAATAATGCAACTTAAATTGTTATACACAGACTTGCTAGTGTTTGCATCTTTGGTGTTGTGTTTACCCTTCCTATGTGCTGTTGCATTGAACTATCAGAGTTCTATGCTCTTTGTCAGGAGGATTGTGATGTTGAAAGGGGAGACACTTCTGTCCTGATCTTGGGTCTCCTTGCATTTATTTTGGTATGTTTCAATTCTGTTAAGGGACTGTACTCTCTCCCTCTCCCCTGATGCTTACAGGAAGAGTTAACCACAATTACTTACACATACTAGTCCTTTTCTGTATATGGTATGTTCCTTTTAGGGGAAGAAACACAGTCACGTAAAACCTAAGTTAAAACATGTTAGGTAACAATATAAATGAAACAAGCTCAAAACCTTGGAATAGGTAACAGATGTATGGCCCTTGGATAATGTTTCTGTTTTGGATAGATAAGGATGTGGTCCTTGAGCAATTCTGCAGCCATAGCAGAATTTTCTCAGTTTTGCAGATACAGCTAAAATAATGACTATGAAAGGACAAGTCCTGACTTACTAGTAACACTGGCAACCTCTCGTTGGCTGTGTCACAAGCTATGCTAGCAGATTTCTACAATTCAGATATTCTTCTCAGCATCTAGCTGCATCTCAGAGAGCTTCCTGGTCAATATGAGACTTCGAGAGAGCATTTCTGCCTCCTTAGCTTGCCCAGCTTATCAGACCTGAGCAACAGAAAAGAAAGGGAACGTACCAAACAAACCCCAAATCTGAAATAGGCTGGTAAGATCAGTAGCACGTTAAAGTCCTGAGTCAGTAATGATAGCAAGTAAGTAATAACAACTCACACTACAGAAAGACTGCTTTAACTTGGGCAGATTGTAAGGAATAAAAACCTGATCTGTAAGGAATGAAGTGGTGATAGGTATGTCCTGAGGAAGGGCTTAGGTTAGACCACTAAAGGGGGAGGGAGGGGGCGTGGAAATTTGGTTGAGCATTTTAAACTTGACTACAAATTAGACTCATGGCTATAGACTAGGCCCAAAAGTCCTCTTCTGTAGTGTATGACAAGAGTGCTTGCCTATACAGTATAAGCTCTATGATGGGAGAAGAGATGTGTGGTAAAACTTTGTCTAGTATTACAGGTGGTAAGTAAACTACAGTCTCTTCTGGACCCCAGGGTGATATAACTTCAGTTTTGAGTCTATGATTTTGAAAGGGGGAAATGATATATTTCAACTTCAGAAGTATCATTTAGGGGGACAAGATTTTGGAAAATAAATACCTTGTTGCTGAATGGTATGTTCATTGTGCAGGCTTTTATCATCCCTGCTGTTGGTTCATTGAAATTGACACTGAATAATTTTACATAATTCATTAACAGCTCAGGAAAATTCCTGTAGCTTAAAAACATCTTCCTCAAGTATTTGAAGCTGACTGTTTGGTTATAGTTCCAGAATGCCATGTTTCACGACTGAAGCAATCAGATACATGTAAGCAGATCTCCCAGTTGGTTTAAGAATCAAATGACATTTACAATGTCTAGAACAAAAGTGAGAATATGAGAAGATATCACAATAACTAAAAATAAGATAAATACAAAAGAAGTTAGCTTAATGTGAAAGAACTAATGCAATGTAATATTAAAAAAAAAAAACCCAAACAAACAAAAAACCCGCACAAACAGGAAACAACTGACTTAAATTGCCAGGTACTTGTAGTTTCCTTACGTAAATTACAGAACAAATAGAAAAAGACAGTTTTTAACCTTCTCACTATATGTTTTCCAGAACTAACAAGAAAGCCTTGGGAAAGAACAAATACAGTGAATGGAAGCAAGTCACCTGTTATCTCCAGGTACTCCCTTTTGTACCAACTGTCTTTTCCTTACGTTTGCTGCTGTTGCTCATGCTGCTAAAGATACTGGATTAAAATGGCAAAACACACCTTTAATAGCAAAGCAAAATGTATGGGTTTAAATCTACTGCTGTGAAACTGCTTTTGCTAGCTTTAATTAGGAATGAAGGGTTGCTTTGGAGAATGCTAGTAAGTGAAATGTTTGACAATAAAGTCAAAAGTAAAGCCATAAAAGATTCCTTACCTATCACTGATGCATAACTTTAGTTTGTAGTCGTTGCATGTTTGCCTACAGCAATGTTTAATTCTTTCTATTCCTTTAAATTTTAAAGTCTGAAATTTTCTGCAAGGGAAAACCAGGTTCAATGCTGAGATTCATATATTCAGCAGTAAATGTAGTGAGTAGGTTTTCTCCTATTTCTGTGCTTATCATAGAATGGTTATCTAGATATATAAGCCATCTTGGTAAGAATTGATTCTGTGACAGTTTTCAGGAGCTATCTTGTAACAATCCAAGAAAGTCCATCCTAAAGAAGTGTAGAAATAGTATACATCCTTCAGTACATTAACCAGCATTTCATAAATTGTCAGATGGAATTTTGGTAGGCATTGTTTTGGTAGGCATTTCAGTAATGCAAAAGAGTCAAATGGGTGCTTTAGCAATTTTTTATTTTATTATATTTTATTTTTAATTTTTGAGGTATCTTTAATTGCCGTTTGCATTAAGGTTCTTTTTGGAATTCCTGTATAATCTGCCTACAGAGGTTAAAGGATTATGACCTATGGCAATCTGACAAAGTTACCCGAATTTCTTGAGAGAAAACAACAAAACACTTAAAAATTTAAACTTGAAAATGCTGTTTGAAATGACTTGAATTCTCCTTAAAATTCTGGCCTGTTGGAAGCTGCTATGCAAAATTTGGTGATGAGAGGAGAAAAACAATTAGTCTCTAAGTGACATTACTTGTGGTCAAGGTTGCCATCAAGGTCTTCAGTTCTAACATGCAGTACTACACACTCTCAACCTGTATCAGTATCCTTGTCTGTCTTTCAGAAATTACTGTTTGGAAGCTTAGAAGCTCTGCAGCTTGATTCTGGCTGCTTGCTTTGTTTTTTCTTGTCAAAAAGCAGGTGACATTGGTGACGATGTTCTCCCTGCTATACTGTCAGTGTAACAAAATACAGCTTGACCTTTAGCTTTGACCTCCCCCTACCTTCTTCCACCACCACCTGTCCTGGTGGTAGGTCTCACCTGCTTTAATCAAAGTCTCTTGTTTTCAAGTAGATTGAGGTATTAATACATGGCGTTGAGGAGAAACTTGTCATAGAAATAATCTATGTAAGGAATCCTAAACAGCATTTTAGATTTCATATTAAGACAGTTGCTGACCTGGCTCTTTGGCTATAGATACCCTGTGGATAAGCAATTGAAGGAAGGAAAGCAAAGGGATTAATAAATAGGGCAACTCTCCATATCATACTCCTTTGGAGAGTCTGGGATGTCCTTAAGTAAGTCTTCATTCTACCCGTCCCTACAGCTGTAGCTTCTTGTAAAGTGTTTTCTACATCCTGTTCCATTGGTCTGGTTTCAGCTGGTGAAATTCAGAGGTTACTGAGGCCTTTTAAAAAATGTTTTCGGACCTGGAGGGGAGTACAGGAGTACAGGGGAGTTTTGAGACTTCTCTTGAGCAAATCTCTCCATCAGGCTGTTGTCTTCAGTCATCCAATGGAAAATGTTGCTAGAATTCAACTTCATCGAAGTTGAACATGGAGGTTCAACTTCACTCCCTGGGTATTCCAAAATAAGAATACCATGCTTATCGAATGTCAGTGTTATTTTTCAGTGCTGTCATAACCTGCTGGAAGATGCAATAGAATATAATTTTAAGACTGCTGGTACAGTTTTGTAGTCAGTGTTGATAGTTTGCCCTGCCAGGATGAGGAATGAGGACCAAGAAAGAAAAGGTATTAATAGAGGTCTCTCTTGAATATACTTGCGTTTTTCTTAATTCTCTGCAGTTGCCAAGTCTGTCTCAGCATGCAGCTTAAGTAACTTTCCGTGAGTCAGTTAATCAAAGAGTGCTGCTGTTTGAAACACTAATACTATGTTTGCCAAAAGGGGGTATCTTTCACCTGGTAAGGCTCAAGAACCTGCTTCTGACCTTTGAAGAGAGGTTATGAGTCATTTACAGGGATTAAACCAAGCATACCTAGGAAACTGGCAGGCAAGCAAAATCCTCTGTTCAGAACTTCCAAACAGGTAGACAATGAAGGAGTTGTTACTCAGAATCAATGTTCTAAGTATTATAAAATAATGAGTGTCTTGTTTAAAACCAGGACTTTGTTTTTTTGTAGCAGACTTCGAAAAGACTTAAGCTATGTGCTTTTAATATTTTCTGAAACATTCAAATAGAACTCCTGGAACACAACCAGTGCAACTCCATGATATTTCAGGTGCTAAAACTGAACAAAATAAAGACCTATTATAGCTTGTTAAGGTAGTGTTTCTCCCCTTCATAGACGGGAATCTCCATGGAAAAATCTGCTTGCTTCTGAAAACAGGTTCTATGATTCGTTAAACAGGTATCATCCTGTTGGGGTTTGAGACTTTGTAATAACCATTTTGACCAGTTCAGGGTTGGACTTTTTCTACATGGATTGGTAATCACCACAGGCACCAACACGTTCCTCTTCACATTTTTTTTGTCCAATTGAGCCTATTTTTGGACTGGTTAAAAGCAGATGGTGTCAAAGGCAAATTGAGATGGCTTGAGAACCAGCTATGAATTCATATCAAATACTAATTTTCTGTCAGTCGCCACCTGCAAAGGTACAAAATCCTGTTGGGTATGCCAGGATTTAGTGAACCATTTGCAGTGTTTTGAGAATCAGGTTTTCAAAAACCTGAATTTAGACACACAGAAATAGCAATTAATTTTCCAGGTCAGTTTTTGCAGCTGCTTTTCACAAATTAAGTAAAGATAACAAATAGATTTTGCCTGACTTAAACATCAGAAAGGCAAAATAAATAAATAACTAAATAAATATTAAAAAAAGAAAAAAAAAAGTTTGTGTTGGGAACATATTCACAAGTTAGAATTACCAGCATGTGTATTTTAAGCTGTAGATCTCAGTTTCACTCTGTAGTGTTAGTCATAAAATACTGATATTGAAAGCCTTTGGGTTTTAAAAGCTTTCCACAGCTAAAATTGTTATAGAGCTCCTCAGAATTAGAGTCGAATTCCAGCTTTGTTTTTCATGAACATTGTGGTGACTACTTAATCTTTTGTATGAAAAGTTCCCCTTTTAGCTACTTATCTTGAGTGGTGTATTCTGCATGTTGGCATGAATAAAATCTTTATCTTGCATGCTTGATTTAAGGTGTTTTAGGCGCTATCAGGGTTGCATTACTGTCCTGTTAGGCAATGCTATGAAAAACCACACGGGAGAGCTCTTTAGCCATCTTAGGTTCAAATGGTTGGGATGTTTTATTCACTAAATTTCAGAAGTTAATGTTTTTCTTAATGGCAACTGCATTCACAGTTAAATTTTCTAATGAACAAATTGAAGAAGGAAATATAGGATAATTTTGGGGAAACACAGCTAAATTTGTCAGAGATTAGAAGTTATCTAGCTTACAAATTACAGTCTTTCATATTTCAATGGAGAATGTCTTGCATTTTGGAAAGCAAAAGTGAAATACATTCTTAAGACTGAGTGGTAGGGTTTATAAAGAGACTTTCCTGTTGAGTTTTTTGACAAATAGCAGGGATACATAGTGTATGATTGGTAGAGCAATCTTTATTCTGAAGATGTGAAGCAAAAGAAACATGAAGCAGTCTGTCTGTGGAGAGGTCTTTAAAGTTATCTCATTAAAATATTAAAGTCATAAGTCTTTTTATTAAAATATTAAAATATAGTCTTGTTTGGGCTCTTCCATTAAGGCATGTAGTAGATGCCTGTTACCAATTACCAGGAATTGCATTTGAGAGGACACGAGTTCTTTTTTTCAGTCATGTTAGGTAAATGCTGTAATGCCATAGCATATGGGAGCAAAGTTATAGTCAAAGGAAATGATCACAAACTGTATATGAAACATCTGAAAAACTTGTGCTATTCTGCTTGGAGTAAGTCAGTGTTCACATTTTGAGATCTAAACTGGAGGTAACACGTTAAATATCAGATACGTGATGAACAAGCAATTGCCAGAGATCTCATCTTGATAAATGTTTTTGAGCAAGGGATTCTTTCATAATGAACTAAGCACTCTTATTACATAAAGAATTTTGTAAAAGATCCCAAAATGTGGTTTGTCTTCATAGCATGAGCACACACTAGATTTTTCTGGTGGTTGAAAGGTGAATTCTATTTTCCAGCTTCTTCCACTATCAAGTTATTGAACATTTAGTCTTCTCTCTTAGCTGGTGGATCATGGGTTTCATATCGGTGTGTTTCAAGCAATAATAATGTTAGCAACTTCTCTCTTGTTTAAACATCTGTAGACTTCAGTCTAAACAGCTGTGTAACTGTGTATTTTGAACTCAAGTGGAGAACTGAGCTGACATAACACGGGATGTTCCTGCACCACTCTGCTTTGATCCAAAGTCCAGCAGTAGAGAGATAGTTAATACAATACCTTCTGCTGACTGTTTTGTGTGGTGAACTGCTGGCAGGTTTTTTTCCTAAATGGGTGCAACTAGACTCAACTAATTTGTCAGCATACAGAAATAATCATGAAGTGTTAAAAAAATTGTTGAGAGGTTTCTACCACCTACACTGGAGTTACTGCCTTTTGAAAAGATAAACGAGCTTGGGTGTACCGATTTAAAATGTCCTCTCATTAGAACTATTTGGTAGCTATGAATGTGTATGAAGGTTTTAATAATATTTTTTTTAAGTGCTAGTCTCCTTAGTGACAGAGGCATGCCTTATTACAAATTATGGGTGAGGAAAAATAGGCAACTCTTGTGTCCCATGTTGTTTTTCATGCTGGGAAACTACAAGAGGTAAAAATATCTGCTGAAGAGCCACAAACATGAGAAGGTTTCTGTAATGTGAAAATGACATTTTGGTGTGCATGCCCTTTTCTTTTGGGAGTTGCATTTTGAATGTTTTTCTTCAGTTAGTAAGAAAATAGTCCTGTCAGGTTATAAAAGTCATGAAGACAATTCAGTATGAGACTCATTCAGCTCACACTGACAAAGACAGTGTAATCAATTTCTCCATGGCTGAAGTGCTGTCTCATAAGGGAAGATTCATGAAAGCTGAAGGCAGTGATTTGGTAAAAACAAAGAAATGTATATAGGTAGGTTCACTATTCTTCTGAGTGAGAACACAGCACTAAATTAATTGTCAGCTAAATTAAAAATACATAAATGGAAAAACTAAGGCAATGGATACGCTGCTTGTGTCCCTCACATTCTGCTTTATTCTGAAAGAAAAAGACATTTTTATGCCTCGTGTTTGAGAGAAGATAAAATGCAGAACTGTGCCTTTCCTGATGGTTTGTCTTTTTGTGTTCCTGGCCACCTTCAATGGTAATAAATAAGGCTGTGCCTTAAGCTAGTGAATCCAGTTAGCATGGTGTGATAATCCAAAACCTTGGGGAAACCTCTTGACATGAACTGTCAGCAGTTTTATCAGCAGCTTCTTTTTGACTCAACATTTTACTGAGTAATGGAGAGAGAATGTTAGCCAAGATACAAAAAGTCATTAAGAACAGCAGAAAATTCCTCACTCTTTGTCCCTCTCCATCCATCCATCCATCCATTCCAGAGAACCATTTCTGTATTCCTTCTGTTAGCATCTAGATTCTGTCTCTGCTCATAGCTGTAGGTGTGCAAGGGCCCGTAGAAGCATAGTAAGTACGTGAGTCTGGGTTACACCTTCTCTAAATAGATGGGATCAGAAAAGAGAAGAGAGAAGGTAGAAAACCTGCTTCTTCTGGAATGTGTGTTAAAAATGCAAGATTATCTTGGTAAGCAAGTTTTCACTATCTTATGAGAGTATTACATAAGAAACATTGCACATGACTTGGTCCAGAACACTAAAACTTCACCTCAAGTATTACCTTATAAATCTTGCTACTGTTTCAGTAGCTTTAGAAAGCAATTGATGGAATAATTTAGAGTGGAAGGGAAGTAAATACGGTTGCTCAGACGTGTCCTGTCAAATGTTGAAAATCTGCCAGGGTGATTCCACAGCATTCATCCACCCACAGCATTGACATGTAGTCATTAGTTAGTGGGAGTGTTTCTTTAAGAGGGTCTGTTTTGAAATGACTAACCAGTTGAAAAGGGAGAAGGGCAAGTATTTGATATTTGAGGGTATTCAGCTTTTCAGAAACCATGGACAGTGAGATCTGTCTGCTACTTGAAAAGCTCTTGCTTTGAACTAATAACTTTTATTCTTATGGTAATTAATATTTCCAGTGTGTGGAAAATGTTCTTGGTTGTTGCTTTTGATTCTGTGTGGTATTTGGGATCTGCCTGATTTTTCCCATTCTCCCACTCCCCAAATTTTTTTTCATTCTGATTCTTTATTATGTTTTTGATAGACAAATATTACCAAGTTTGATGGAAAGTCCTATGCATCCTGTAATAATGAATGACCAGTAATTCATAGATGTGTTTTTGTACTGCAGACCAAAATCTACACCAACGGGGCAACCCAGTGCCAATGGAGTACAGTCAGAAGGTCTAGATTATGACAGATTGAAGCAGGTAAGTATATAATGCTTTTAATAGAAAACTTGAGTATAAGGACTTGTAGCTGTCCAATAATCGTTTTTAATTGTTTTGTTAATTAGTTCCAGACTTAAATAGTGATTTAGTAATCATTAGCCATTATTTTTCCCCAGACATGTTTCAGTGTTCTTAGGAGCTGTAGCTGTAGGATGGTGGCTTACATAGCCCCATTACTTTCTCACAGATGCTTGTTTCTGCTATTGCATTAGACAGCACACACAAGATGGTGTTATGCTGTGGATGGAACTGGGAAACTGGTTTGCCTGAAAAAGCTTTCCTTCCCTCTACCCAAACAAACAACAAACACTCAGAGCAGTTCTAGCAGAACAAGCATCACCATATTTGAATATCAGATGTGAGCACCCATGGACATGAGCTGGGTGGTGAAAGAGCACCCAGTGATACCGCCTTTTGTGTAGCACTCCTGGCTAAGAGCAGAGAGCCTTGTGGGGAAAAAGGTGGCTGCCACCTGCTCTTAGTTGAGGAAAAGACGCTATGGGATGCTTTTGAAATTGGTAACAGTTATCTGTAGGTGATAGGCTTTTGTCAAGTACACTTGCCAAACAGACAAACCTTTGCAACCAGGGGCTTGACAAGGCATCTCTTGAGACCTGTATGAATACAGGAGGTAACAGTTAAAAGCATTAGTGATTCTGTAGACTGAGCAGATGTTCCATATTCCTAAGAACAGGAGCAGGTGAGTGTATGGTATTGGTGTTCCTCTGACAGAGAAGTCCTCTGTGGCTGAGGAGGTTCTGAGATGATCATCTTTGCTGCCGCTGGTAGGTGCTTTCAGTGCAGATGTCCTTTTGAGAGCACTTGTTGCCTGAGGCATTGGGCTGATGCTGACCTGAGCAGGTTTGTGTAAAGTGTTTGGGGTTGTCTGCGTGCGAGAACGCTGCTGTGTATTTTTGCCCTGTTGTGCTTCATGGTGTGTCTGGTAATCTTTAGGGTCTTTGGGAACTGTGAAGCCAACGTGCAGCATGGAAGCCTGATTTCCATGGGTGAGAAGCATTTCATCACGGTATCCCTGGTGGCAGTCCTGAAGAGGGGTGGTATGTTGGGGGTAGATGAGTGATGATGGTGGCTTGCTGAGTAATGCTTGGCAAAAGCAATACTGTGCTTTTTCAGTGCCAGTCTTAGTGTGGTACGGGGAGTGACATTTCAGGTCTTGATACTGTTTTCTTGCCACATTTGTCCATGTTTGGCGGGTGGAAACCCCTTTTCTTGGGGAGCATGTTGAGATGGTGGTAATTTTCTGGGAGAGACTATGAGCATGCAGTGTATTGTGGGTGTGATCTGCCTCTTTTCTAGGGAAGGCTCTGCTGAAGTTGGTTCTCTACCACCCTTGAAGAGTGGTGGTTTGTAGGGCCATGGTGATGGTGTTGGCAGCAGTGGTTTTTAGAGGGATGTGAATTGTGGAGTTGGAGCTGAAGGATCTTCCTTAAGTGGTGTTTGGATCAAAGGGCTGGTCCCTGAATGGGACAGACGTTCTGGAACAGGTTCTAGCTCAGTTGTTACTTCTAGAGCAGTTGTTGGCTTGGTGGGCACTTCTAGAGTGGATTCTAGCACTGTGGTTGGATCTAGATTGATTTCTGGCTGGGTGGTTCTGGAGCATGTAGAAGGTTGTTCTGAAGTCTAATTCAAGGGGTACTCCTGTTTTGTCATCTCAAGAGGATTTCTGGTACTTCTGCTGGTAACAGTGTGGTGGTTTGGTGGTGTTAGGATTACAATGGAAGCTAAAGGGTAGGTTGTGAAATTCAGAAGGGTTAAAGGTTGATTAAAGATTGGAAGACTTTCACCTTTCTCTCCACAGAAAATTACAGGTGGTAAAATTAATCTGTTCATATGTCGAAACTAACCTATTATTTATGCTCTGACACCACAGGACATTTTAGATGAAATGCGGAAGGAGTTAACAAAATTAAAGGAAGAACTCATTGATGGTAGGTATCAATCTGATTGCTGCTGCTGCTCAGTCCTAGAGTAAGTAGCTGCAGGGCCACAATAATGGAAATATAATGTGTGCCTAGCTCAAGAAGGATATATTGGTAAAAGTAGCTTTGTTCTTAGTCTGGTGGCATACTTCCGTTTGTGCTGGACCTGTTCTGATTGATGTGTTTCAGTGTTTCCTCTCCTGTGTGTTTTGTTTTAGTAGAACATTGACACCAAGTCATGTCTTTTAAAAGTGATTGGAGGAATGTTGTATTTGAGTTATTTGTAGTTATCCTTATCATCAAGTGGTGGTAGGTGAGTTATTTCTAAATAATCCAGAGATGCTGAGGTGCATATTTCAAAACTGGTGATACTCAGACTAGGATTGTGCTTCCAGCTTTCAGGCTTCTCCTCTTTGGTCTGTGATGTAAGAGTCAAAGAAAAGAATTCTCACAATTTTCATTTTTACTGTAACAGAAGATATTTTCTTAAGTAGTCTTCTGTTGTTAAGGGAAATAATTGACAAACCATAATCTTAAAGGTCCACCAGTCAAGAAGTAAATAAAACTCTCTGATTTACTACTTTGGTGTGCTTTTTTTTTAATTATTATTTTTATTTTTCCTTTGTGGAAAATACCAAAATAAAGTATGAGGTGGAAGAGGGGGGAAGTCATACTAAACTGATACTACTGCTGGTAAAATATCACATGTCATCAACTGATGTCGTAGAAAGAGATGGCTGGTTTTGGGCTACAGAAAGTGTAATTATTTTCCCTATGTTTTGACTGTGCTGTGTACTGCAGCCTTTTAGACCAGTATGATGCAAACAAGGGAGGGCCCTGAGGCTGCTCTTAAAGCAAACAAACAATTAAAATAAATGAGCCCACACATATGCACCTTGATAAATCCCACTGGAAGCTGATTGTCATCGGGTAAGGTTATAGGGTTGCTGGAGATGCAGAACTGAAAAGTAAGATGTTAACAGAAATTTTACAGGAGGAAAAAGGGTACTGCCTGGTTGAGAATGACACTTGTCTGAAGCCACGTGAAGCTATCTTGCGTATCTGTTGTTCATGTTATAAGGCTGTGAGGTGCAGGGCAAGCTTTCTTTAAGGGGTCAGTTTTATATTCTGGCTTTCTGCCTTGTCTTTGACTGCTTGTTTTGTTAACTTCTCTCTCTCTCTCTCTTTCTAGCTATCAGGCAGGAACTCAGCAAGTCGAATACTGCATAGAAAAGACTAGTACTAAGCCGATGTGACTCTTTAACTTGGTATAAAACTGACTACGTTTTGTGACCTGTTAGAAGAAAATGGAGACAGACAGACACTTGGAAGGAGGGAGAAACAACCTATTCTGAAAAGCTTCAGACACAT
This sequence comes from Actenoides lindsayi, assembly GCA_025331215.1. Classification (NCBI taxonomy): domain Eukaryota; kingdom Metazoa; phylum Chordata; class Aves; order Coraciiformes; family Alcedinidae; genus Actenoides; species Actenoides lindsayi. The sequence goes on along the minus strand of WTSP01016323.1, from coordinate 68,415 downwards.
CACTCTGGTGATATGCTATTCCCCTCCTAGTTTGCAGCTTTTTTCTGACCTTTACAGCAGGGTGGAAAAGACTCTTAAAGTTACTGTAATGATTATGCAGAAATTCCTACACCTATCAGACAAGATCACAGTGCTTTGAAGTCTACTCATGTCAAGATAAAATTGCACATGTTTCAGAATTTGTTAAGACAAAAAACAGGGAAAAGCTTGGGAAGGCTTTTCAGAGAGGTTTTCTTTATTAATGAAGGAGTTAGCGAGTTATACTGTTGTACTTCAAATGTATCTCAGGTTTGTCTTCCTATCATATCTGATATTTCCATGAATAATTTAAAAGATCAGATGTGTAGAAGTTCAGTTCACAAAACATGGAGCAATTAGGAATGCGTGCTTTTAAAGGGCAATATTTGTAAGTGGATGGCCTAAACAGTGATGACATAATAAGATTTTGGAATTTTATGATAGGAAGCCTCTCTAGTTAGCCTTCATGCAATTTTATAGGAAAATAATAAAAAAAAAAAAGCAAATACAGTCCGGAGTTTAAAGATGTAGATGCCTTCCTACATTGTTACGATGCTTTACCAAATCTAAGACTTCTACATAATGCGAATCCGCAGTCAAATGTAAATCATTAGTATGTTGTAGATTTACAGTAGATTTTGGGGCTTTTTTTAGATTTATGCATGTGGACATTTTTGTAATGTAACACAACACAGCCAGCTTTTTAATTAAAAGAAAAATTGCATGTCACAGAGTAGCCTTTTCATTTGTAAGGCTTAATTTATGCCCAGAAAGATGCGGGATGAGGGAGGGGGAAGGTGACACGTTTTTATTACTTTCTACACTTTTTCTTCATCTTACATGCATGTGTAATAATGAGGAAGACGTGACTTTTATCAGTAACCATGTTAATGGAACCAGGTACTTAATCCTTTTGTATCTTTTTTCAGTTTTCTATTTGAAATTCAGTAATACTTCCGTAATGGTTCTGAAACTCCCATGTGAACCTAACTCATTTCTCAGTGAGAGAACAAACGTGTAGGCATCTGAATGACCAAGGATGCCCCTGTGTAAGTGCGTTGTCCTTTACCTTTTTACCGTGACCCTCTGCTTCACTCTCTTCTGAGACTCCTTTTTTTGATTGTCTAATGGAACGGCAGCAGTTAGTTACCTTAGAAAGATGGAGCATCAGGTCCCTGTCTATTCCTGTTTTATCTGCCACCTTCCTTCCAGAAAACTCAAAACTGAGAAAAAAACACCACAGCTCCACACAACCCAAACCCTGAAAAACAGCAATGGTATGCCATTGGTTTTGGTCAACAATTTGGAAATCATTTTTAGGGAAGATGATGACTTTCTGTTTCCCATGGTTTTCAGATTTTATGCTTGTAATTTTTTATTTTTTTTTTTTTTTTTTCAAATTTTTAATGTGGTACAGTTCGGTGAAATAGAAATTCTGTGAATTGGACCTATAGTGTTTTGGACAAAGAATAAAATCTTCCCTTTTCCTTTGCACTGTCAATTTTTCTGAGCTGTACCAGTGCCATGTTTGCTTTGGGATCTGTGCTGACCCAAAAGAAGAGTTTACTTGCAACCTTCGAAGAGATTAATGTTTCAGCTTAAAAGTATATGCAGATCCATTTGTAGAACAAGTGCTTTCAGTAACATGCTGTCTAAAGTGCTGAACACCAAACAGCACTTAGAGCTTTAGAAAAGCTTCAATGGGAAATTTTCCTTCAATTCAAACATTTTGTGTTTCTATAGGTTCAAATTCTAAGAGAAGACTACAGTGGAAATATTGCCTAACTCCATTTATTAATGATTTTTAAAAAGAAAAAAAAAGAAAAACAAAAACATTTTTCTGCATGCATTTATTGAAGGCATTAAAAAAAATAAAATCTGTAGTAAGCTTGTCAAGTACTGTTTTTCTCAAAACAAGAGGAGGCATTTTCATCTTTGTTGATGTAACTTTTTGTTTTTCACAGACTTTTTGAGCATTAAGGAAGTTTACCCTTGTCAGAAGTCATGTTTGATTTGTTTCTAGGAGAGTTCAGGAGTAGCATAGCGGAATAGCATGAATGGGTATAAGTGGTCCAAAATTAAAGGCTGAACTACTAGATTGTGCAAGGAACTGGCTTATGCACTAAACGTTTTGTGCCTTGGTCTACAATTAACATGATTTCTGTTTAAAAGAAAAAGGAACAGATGTCGTCTTTTGTGCTGCTTCTACATACACACTTTCTGTAATCCCAAACTGCCGAATTGGTTCCTTCCAGAAAATCGGATTGAGTTAAAGATTACTGTAGACATTTCCTGTCCTACTGACAGTTGCACCGTTTCCAGAGATTTCAGTATTGAAAATGAACTGCAGAAGCTAAGATTATTTTGCTTACTGGTAACTAAGTTCTTCAAAAAAAAAAACATACTGTGGTGGTTCTGTGCTTTTGTACAATGGATGTCTTAAGCTGAGGGCAGTTTAAGGGATCCTTTCTAATGCCAGGAAGGCGTTGCTTTCCTCAACACTGTGATCTGACCTGTGATAAACCTGCACTATAGACAAGTGGCTACCAAGTCAACTGCAAACCAACTGAATGTAAAAATCTTAGTGCTGGTGCTGAAATCTCTTCAGATAGTCATGCTGATTTCCAGTTCATTGTTTTAAAAAGTTATCGAGCATCAAGTGATGAACACTAATGAATGTTGACTTTTCATGCATTTAGGTTTACCTTCTTTTTAGTTTCTCAGTTCATTCTCTGCTATTTTTATCATATTGTGTCATTTTAAATTTCTTACATGCTAACGTTTTGTTTGAGCGAATGAAATAAAATTGCAATATATATATGTTGCCACCATTTATTTCTGGAACTTCATAGAAGACTCTCTGAGGTTTACTACTTGGATTCCCAACATTTTTTATGACTGTGATCATTCCGTACTCCTTGATTCCACCCCTCCTTTCTGTTTCTCCATCAGAAGATTCAGTAGAGAAAAGTGAAGACTTTTCTTACAGAGAATGTAATTACAGGGACTGTGTAACATTCATGAACAGTAACTGCTGTACATAAATTAAAATGCATTTGAAATGTATGATTTGGTTTACATTCTCACATGGCATACATTTTGGCCTCTGTATCCACGGAGAACTTGGAAGGGAGGGAGAGGGAAGGACGGGAGGGAAAATAATTGCAGTTAGTCTGACTATTTCTCTTGCTGCTTTTATGTTCATGACTGATTTTCAATACTAGTAACAAAGTAAACCTACCATGAAAGATTAATATAGCTTTCTATATACTAAGAACAGTTTTGCTCATTTTGTCTTACCGTGGAATATTGAGATCAGCTGTTTAAATGTCCTTGACTTAGCATCCTGAAAGCTGTGCCTCTCTGCTGCTGTTTGTTGGGTTTTGTTCAGGGAGATAACGGGATAATCCTGCTTTGGCAAACTGTTGGACCGAGCGCCAATTTTGGCACCAGTCATTAATGAGTTATGAAGGGGTATTTTTAATGAAATTATCACTAGATTCTAAAATGGTCTGCTATTACTGAGGTAGTGTTTAGGCAACAGTTACAAACATTTCTGAATTGAACTTCTGAACAGTGTTACAAAGTCTGTCCATCTATGTCAAAAGATGAACGGTAGCTAGAGTTGTGTATTACGGAAGTAGGAAGGTGGTCTGTTGTTGATCAAATTGGTGATTATCAGCACATTACATAGGCTCTTCTCAAAGTGTTTCAGTGGGCTCAGTTACTTGCCAGCATGTCTCTTAAAATTAATCATTCAAAGCTCACAAAATCAAGAGAAGATTCTCTCCGTTTTCGGTAGGTGAGCAAGCCCAGGCTGATGGGGAGCAAGGAAAAAATTTCCCAAACTGGCTTTGTACCCAAGACTAACAGTTCTTTGGAGGACTCTGAATTTTCCTGTGTGTGTGTATTAATAGAGATCAGGTGAAAAGGGAAGGCATCACCCAGTGCAAAGTACTTGAAGAATAGGCTAAAGTTCACTTAAATCATTTGTCTTGGGGGATTTTTTTTGGCTATGAAAGCGCTGAGGATTTAATGCTCAGTTACATGCTATCTAGGAGAGTGTTAATGGACAAAAAAGTAGTGTGTTAAATTAACTGTCACACATTCAGAAGAGGAATCTTTAAGTCAGCCCATATAAAGGCCTGACAAAAATATTTATTTTAATTCCTTAGAGGTGGTCGTCTAACACTGTTGACATTGGTAGGTCTGAAAATATATTCAAGTTAATTTAGGTTTATAATCTTAAGTAACAAAATGTGTAATAGAACTGGGTGTAATTTTTCAACCCAAGGAAGAGTAGGTATATTTCTAGATGTTGGGGAAGCTCAGCAAAACCTTAAAGTCACAGCATTAGTGTCTGCATGTTAACTGATAATCAGCACCTTTATTCATTGCACAGGGGGTTCTTCAGGTAGTTGGTCATCACGATGATGCTGGAAGTCAAGGAGCTTTGTAAAATTACCTTCATTTTATAAATGGATCCCAGCTGAGCTCTCAGTCATTATATGAATGTGTTTTCTAAGGTTTATTTTATAGAGCTTGGTGCCCCGATTCTTACTCAATGAGGATTGTTTATCCGGTGTCCTACCGTGATAGACTGTTAAATGGCAAAGATGTGGAGCAACTACTGCTGTGATGACCTGTATTGCTGCTCTAGCTGTTGCGGCTTCAGCTGCAAGCTGACAGCTTTCTCTGTTGAGATGCTTAATTTTGCCATCACTGTTTTTCAGTTACGTGCACGACCTTCTCCTCCTTACCCAACATTTTTTTTTAGAGCTGTTACTGGTGTGACATTTTTACTTCTCTTTATGACTGCAGGTCTCTTCTGCAGCTGCTCTAGCACAGTAGAGTTGGAAGTGATCCCCCACCATCATCCTATCTTCACCATCTTAAATCTTAAGCGTAGTTTTTTATCACCAGCCAGATGGAGCAACTTAAGGTCACTACCTACTTTCCAAACAACTTCCAACTTGGCAACGAAGTTATCTATGCTAGCTATGCAGTAAGTGTGCTGAACTGTATTGTGGTTTTCTTTGCAGACCCACCAGCAGCTCACATGGGCAGAGAAAAACGTAAACAATAGCAAGGAGGTGGGTGTAAGAAGAGAACGTGTAAGGGAGCTCTGGAAGTGTTCAGTGTAGACTGATACCTGCAGGGAAGGAAGGAGCTAGAAATCAGTGAAACTGCAAGAGGCCTGAAAACTCAGAAACAAGTTTGAACCTGGTCTGGATGCTGCTGGAATACACAAATTGAGACAGTCAGCAGAAGTGGCTTTCTGGGTAATCTTAAGGCTGTTTCCCCATCATTGTGGGCATAGTGCATTTAAAAAAATTAATTAAAAAAAAAATTACCTCTCTGTTGAAGGTAAATTATCTGATGCTTGATATTCTTTCCCCAATACTTTACTGTGAAACCAGTTTGACGCTACATAGCTTAAGTCCTGTGATGCTGCAAAACCAGTCCCAGCAGCTGAAATGTAGTCCTGAGGAAAGGTGGAGACATGCTCATAAATGACTCCTGAATGTGGATGATGGGGAGTCAGTCACTGCTAGGAAACCTTGTGGCTGCAGCAGATGAGACTAGAGCTTCATGTGGCTCCTAGGCTGAGACCTTTATCTCTGCCAGTGAACGATGCTTGCATTTGAGTCAAAATTGGCCAAAAATGTGCCTTATCATCTCTGCCCAGTAATCTTTGCCTCACTAATGAGAAAAGGTCTCTACGGCTCTCAGTCCTACAGGCTGTCAACATGCTACAGTGTAAGAAGTGGAGAGGGGTCCAGCAGGAGTCCAGTCCTGATGGCGTTGGTCCATCAAGGGACTTCACAGGGTAAGTAAAAAATCCTTGTCTGTAATCAGAGCGAGCAACTGCAGAAATGCAGCCCTGAGAAGTACTGGCTGGTACTGCCGGGTGCCCGCAATGCTAGAAAGACACTGGCGCTCATCAAGGTCTGTTGTCACATATACTGGTTTTGTCAGCAGGTCTTCTTCAAGAATAACTGGAACAATCTGCATTAGTGCAACGTTCCTCATAGCCTGATGCAAAGGACAAAGCTTTGTATTCTGCATGTAACACAGCCATAAATGTTACTTTCTTTAACTCAAATATGTGCCAGAGTGTTTGGATTGTCAGAGGTGAGAACCATTTCATACCCTACAGTCACACTGTGTGTTATGGTAGTTGTATGGGAGTAGATCTCTTGGTTGTGGAGCCAGTTTACATGTTCAGCCTCCCAAAAGTGACTGTTGAAGTAGGAGCTCAACACTTCAAAAACCAAAATTAGCACTGTTATGTGACTTAATGGAGCGTGGGTAAAGAGATGACCCCTGCACCCAGAAGCAGAGGGGAAGCTGAGGACTTCAACCCTGTCAGACCCTGGAAGTTCAGGCACATCGGAGATGCAGAGCCTAACAAACACTGTGTACCAAAGGGAGAGTGCAGTTACCTAAAGATGTGCAGGTTCAGCTTTGATGATCAGAACGTTCCAGCACCTTGTTCCAGAAGTGCAAGGAAATAAAATGCTTGTAGTCTTTTTACCTTTTTTTCTGAAGTTTTTATTAGTAAAGAGAATAGTAAGCGACACTAAGTGAAGTTGGAGATTGGAGTACCTCTCTAACATGGCAGGTAAATGCGTCAAGACATTTTTTTTAGAGGCAGCATTTCTGGATGAGGCCTCCACATTTGCCTTGGTTGTCCTGTTTCTAGTTCATTGGGGGGGGAGGGGGGAATATCCTTCAGAGATTAAAACACTTAGATACTCCGGAGTCAAGCAAATATTTCTGAAGTTGTGGTGACAAATGTACCAAGTCTTCACAAGGTCACATTCCCACACAGATCTGAAAACTACACAGAAGGGGAGTACACAGGCTGCACACCAGTGACAACTTTCAAGTACTCTTCAAAAAAAATTATTTGAGGAGAAAAAAAAAAAAGCATTTTTCAAAGACGACTTTACAAAATAATAACCTGCAAGCTGAAAATATGCTGAAAAACCAATTTATTGGTTGTAACTGAAAACAAGAGTTTTTTGTTCTTTACTCAATCTCTTACTTTGTATTGTTTTTCAAATGTGTTTCCACCTCTTGTTACGCACTAAATACTCGGTGAGCTGCTACTTGCTATAATAATTTATCACAGAGTCAGTGAGATGCTCTGTGCTCTCATTCGGGAACAGTTTTGTTTGAGTTCTGCTGAACAGCTGGGCTCGGTTACCACTTGCAGGTAGCAGTACACAGGGTGATTGGAAAGAAAAAAAAACCCCATCTCCTTCTGTGAACTATCTGACATGGTGTAATGGAAGCGTATCTGAAAGTCACCTGATGGTAAGAGATCTCCAGAGATATAAGGATGAGAACAGCATAGCGCACCTTTAAGAAAAGTAAGTAAAGAAATCACAAGTCCACAGCAGTGGTAGGTGAATGAGAAGACTCATGAAAAGAGGGTTTCTGAAAGCCAAACATGCAAATTCCTTCCTTGAAAATGAAGGAATACTGCTGCAAAAGGCTTTGAAGGTGGTGGCACGTTTAGCATGGTCAAAATAATGAAGGTTGGTTGAAGTATTTGGGTTTCACATGTTACCAAGCATTGTGTGTGAGGGAAACCAGAGGTGACAATGTTAATAATGGTTAATCAAGGGGAGGGAAATGAGCACTTCATAAAATACTGCATTTTCTTGCTGTACTTACTTTTCACTTACATGTTTTTATTTTTCCACTAACAGCATAGAAATGTAATAAGGTGAAATATATAACTAAAGTAGTGTCTTTTACATGTATGACTAACGTAAAGGGAGAGGAGTTCGGGCCTGAAACATGGCAGTTACAGCTTGAAGTCTGAAGATTGTGCACACAGAACCAGCAGAGCCTCTCTGGGAAGCCTTGAGCATAACCAGGGCCTGTGACAGCAGGAAAGTCTTGGCTTTTTCATTGCTTAGTAAATTATTAATTATATTTTATATATCTGCTGAAGGAAAGCTTCATTGCCGTAAAGTCATTGGTCTTCTGGGGAAAAAAACTAAATATATATATATATATCTTTACCCTCTATGTTATGATAAAGGCAATAGGTTTCGTGCTTTAAGTTGAACCAAATCATGAGTGCTTCTCTATATGCTCTGGGCTATCATGAATGAAAATGTTGCACATCTTCAAGCCCTGAGTACTCTCAGCTTCTCTGAAGTCAATAAATGTTGTGTTATAGAGTATGGACTTTTTAGTCTTGAAATGTTTCCAGCCATTGGATGTAATTGTCTTCTATTTATGCAATTTAGTAAATAATGCTCATCTTTTTTTTTTTTTTTAATATATGTAAGCAATAAAATATAACTTGAATTACAGCAACTGTTTTTTTTTTTTTTACTGGAGGTTGGGAATCCTGCTTCTAATACTGTCAGGGCTGCAACAGAATGGGTCAAACAGTTAAAAAAAGCAGTTAAAAATCTGCTTCCTTCTGTATGCCCTGAAATGGCATGCCTTTAAGTGTGGTGTTGTGTTAGCAATGCCAGAAGTAACTTCACATACTATAATGTGACTACACTATAGCAACTATAGTATGCTGTGAGTAAGAAATAAAAGGCATTTGGCAGTATTTCTAAGTCAAAACAGATTTGCTAAATAACTCAGACACAGATACTGAATAAAGCAATTTAAATTCCTGACAAGTAGTGTCTCCTTTTTTAGTAAGGAGCTGGATGGCCCCATCAGCTGGTGCAGTTTGGAGCTGGCACTACAGGGTGGTGCAGCCATGACACATATTAGAGGATTTTTTTTTTTGAACTCTGCTGCTGAGTTTTAGTACTATATTTGTTAGAGGTAAGGAAAACAACTTTTTTCCTGAGAAGTTCCTTACCAGTAATTCAGAAATAGCTTGGTGTCTGCTTTAAAAAGAATAAAAATGAATTTTTTATTACAGAAATCCACTTACAGAGTTATCTTGGAGTCTTTTCTTTTTTAGACGACATTGCTAAAGCTGGTGCTGCCAGAGGAAAACTTCAGTGTGGTGCTGCAAAGATGCATCAGAGCTGGGTCGAGATTCTGTATTGCAAACAGTGACTTAAAAATGATCCTTTTATGAACTACATACAGATTTTATGTTCCCATGCATTTCAGTTTTTAACTCGTGAAAATGTGTTGGTTTGGAATGAGGAGGAAATGGGGAAGCTTGTATACAACTTTGTTGGTGATAATAGATTAACTTTTATTTTCCTCCTCATATCCCTGCTTTCCTGGTTAGGAGAGGTGCTATTTTGATACAGTGCAAGATCCGTTTTCTTTTTGAAATAAATACCAGTGATTTGACAGGAATGTAAGATGTGTAGGGTTTTTTCTAGCCATGGAGGACTGATTTTTCTGGTGTCGTAGAAAGGTAATTGAAGTGCTTGAGAGAGGGCAGGAACCAGAAGAGTCTCTGCTCCATGATGGCTTGCTTTTGGCAAAAGGATTTAGACACTCAACGTGTAGAACAATGAGGAACATCAAAACAGATTTGTTTCATAGTCATCATAGTTTCAACCTAGAGGATATCCTACAGTGCAGTTGAAGCATTGCTCAACTGTTAGTTGAATGGTTCCCTTAAAAATCTGGAGAACAACTTCCTTCAGGTGTTTTTAGTCTTAAAATAGCTTCAGAAATGGCAGGGGATGACTGTTCACCCATGGTCTTTTTAGGCTTAAATTCATGTTTAAAGGCAGACACATGGATATGGATTCATGCTCCTTCCTCCAGACTTCCCAAGATCATCTCTCTCAGCAGCCCTACACTTGCCTGTTGTCCAAGGCTGTCCTTTGCTACTGAACACATGGCACAGCCTGAGAAGAATTTTGAGGCAGGAACAAGGCATTTCAGTTTCTCTAACCTATTTATGGTTATTTACTTGTTTTGTTTCTGCTTGCTGGTCTGGCAGTTGATCAGCCTGGACTGCCAGGAGATAGGAATTAACCTCTAACTTATTTGTGATTGAGCCTGGGTTTACACAGATGATCACCTTATGAAGCAAACCTTAATCTTCCTACCAAAACCTGAGGCCTCCAGACACCTGATTAAATGCTAAATGTGAAAAATGCTGTCCTTCCTTTGTGAATTTCTACATCCTTTCTCATGTATGTTCATTACATAGACCTTATTTCAAGAAAACACTATTTATTTGCCCCATGCTGGTGAGGGGAAAAACTCCTATTTAACCAAAACAATAAACTAAAGGCTGAAATACTGCTGCTCAAACTTCATTTCTGCAGCAGTTGCGGCAGAAAATAATTGTAATGGTCATTCCAGTGATGCCCTACTGAGCTCATTGGCTCTTTTTCTTGAGCCTACCATCATCCAGCAGTTAGAAACAGCACAGCCACATTTAACAAAACCCTATTTATTTCAGCTATGGAGACTAACCCTATAAACCTGAGGGCATTTTTATTTAGGCTAAAAAGGCTTTTTTATAGTTAAAAAGGCATTTTTAGTTAACTTACAGGATACATGTTAATTCAGACTGACTTTACAAACTCAAATTCTGTGCTGCACCTGCCAGAGGTGAGGATAGAAGTCTGATCTCACCTAGAAAAAGGTATTTTGTCAAGGATGCACGAGGCAGATTTCGGATTATGCTTCTGGCTTTGTTGGCACAGCACCCTCCCCCCAAGCTACAGCAAGATGGTTTTACTTAGTACTTCTGTTGTCTCGATTTTGGTAATTGAACAAAAGCAGATGCATACCTTTCCACTACAGTTTTTAATCGTTTTGCTAGTGATCATGAGCAGTAGTGTTAAACTGCTGTTGGGACTCTCTCTATGTTCACAGTTACTCCATTCTTGTCAGATAACAGGAAATAGAAATCAGATGGGGCTGGTTTATGTGCTGGCTCATCTTCCAAGATGATCTCACTGGTTGGTTGCGAAGAATACTCCTGAAGTGTGAGCAGAGACCTTGTAGGGAAAGCAGAGCATGTAGCATGATGCTGAGGATGAACCGCCCCTTTCATGGCATCATTTTGCCCTTGTCTGCTTGATGGTGAGGGTTGCAGGAATCTCATTTGATGCCAAAAGACTTTACTTCAAGACTAGTATTTTTTTCAAGTGTATGAACTGAAATCTGAGTAGCCAATGGTTATATATTTGAAATGTTTCTGGAGATGCAAACAAAGTCTTCATGTCATCCAGCTAAGCACCTGGTAAAGGTTGTCTATCTTCACTTTTAGTAAATGTATATATCATACGTGGGAACATACAAGCCCGAATACGCTCATAGGGGTGGCTGGGTTACTTCACCCAATGGTTGCATGGGTTTAAAGAGACTTTTAAATTGCTTTAAATTTAAATTGCAACTGTTTCCATTGCTCAGTTTTCGCAGTTAAGTTAGTAAGGACGCCACGAAACTGCATCTAGGTCTTCACCTTCCCAAATAGAATCAGTCTTCAATATGACAAAAGATAGGAAGATCTTTGGAGGAGGGGTGAGAATCAATTGTGAAGTTGGTTAAATAAAATTATTTGCCTGTAAGTCATGCTTAAAATTGATCAGTTTTTGTCATGCAAAAATTCCAGAGCTTATGGTAGGAAACAGTACAGAATGAGACATCTAAATTTCGCCCAGGTGCGGTGAAGATAAAGATGACTGTTTCATAATAAAGTGCAAAAACTCTACATGTCTAATGTATTTTCAGCATTTTTTTCTTTCCTAAGAAAATGGAGCTTTCTGGCACAAGGCAGGTCTTGTGTCTGAGGGTGGCTGTTGTTTGTTTAAGGTCTTTGAGACATTTTCATTGCTTTTCCTTGCAGTGATCAGGCATTGTGGATAACAAATTATGTAATTTTTCAAGTCAGATCCCTGTGCAAAACAATAGAATATACTCTAGAAACTGCCACCAATTATGCAGCTTTGTTGCTCAACTATCAAAATATTCCTGAAAGACTTTTTGTAGATGCTTGTGAACTCAAGATTCAACTGCTTTTGTTAGCCTTTTGAGGTCAATACCACAACAATTCACAAAAACTTAATTTAATGAAGTCTAAGCTGCTGAACTAAGCAGTTACTGAAGTTTCCATGTGATCAGATCTAGACCAACCCACTGACCTCTGGAACCCAGTCTAGACCCATAAACCAATTTAGAACCCAATCTAGGACCCCCTTCCCTTACATTGAGGGGCCTGCCAGTTCATCCAAATGCCAGTTGATGAACAGCCCTCACCTCCAACTCTCTTCTTTGGGCTACAGAGAATGCAGTGCTTTTCCCTGTATTTCCATTAGGAATTGTCTCTCTATTAGTGGAGGGTTTATTTCCTCAACATTTTGACCGTGCTGTGTACCCCCGCAGCCTTTTGGAACAGTGCGATGCAAACGAGGGAGGACCCTGAGGCTGCTCTTGAGAATGACACTTGTTTGAAGCCACATGAAGCTGTTTTACATATAGATGATTCATATTGTCAAGACTGTGGAGAAGCAGGGTGAGCCACCTTTGAGTTGCGTATTCTGGCTTCTTGCCTTGGCTTTGACCATTTGATTTGTTAACTTCTCTTTCCTTCTCTTACTTTATGGTACTTAATGGTATTAAGTACCTAAATATGATGATGGTGTTGAATTATTTTCTGCTGATACCTCAATTACCCTTCTTCCATAGCATGGTATTTTTCAATTAATACTTAAATTGTATGCTTTGGGGGATAGAGGGATTCATACAGGTTTGTACAAAGGAAGGGTCTTCAACTCGGAGTTTAGAGATGCTTCTACGCTACCAATCATATATATTGGCTTCAGACTCTTTTTTTCATTTACTGTTGTCCAGAGTTTAGTATTTCAGAGTTACTGAACTTTCAGCCCCTGCTCAGTTCAGAGCAGAGATTGGGATTTTCAGTTGAACCTTATCAGCCAAAGAGTGGTTCTGAATCCCTAGATATGGAGCTGCTTTGCCAATCTTTGTTTAGGTGACTTTGGTTATAGTCATTAGCGACTAAGTTTATGTTCCAGCAGACCTGCACCCCACCGTATGTCACTGGCGCTTTATTAGCAATCATATAGTAGTATTGTGGTGGTTCCCTGCAGCCAGAGTCCCATCATGTTAGGATCTTCACTTATATCCAAAAATAGTAATGCTGTAATGAACAGAAAAATAGTCTGGCTGCAGTTATGGAAGAGAGGAGGGAGGCAGGTGGTGTGGACTATGCTGCTTGGCATAATGCTCCTGGCCATTAAACAAGTAGAAAAAATTACCTGACAGGCCTCAGGACACAGTAGTACAAACACCCAAGCACTTAACTGCAGTATCAAGAATGCAATTTAAAAATAAAAGCATATGAAATACCTCCCAAGAATGCTCAAACTGGAGCATTACTCACATGGCTGCATAATAATGATTTGCTGTGAAATCAAAGCCAAGGCAGTGGCTGGAGTAAATCACAGGGTGGTTCCACTCTGGATACAATGCCCAATATTGTGCTACGTCATGGGAAACATGTAAAGTAGCTGGAGCCAATGAAGAGGAAAAATAAGGTCTGTGGGAACAGAAGTATTAATTGTAAAGGAGGGGGTGGGGGGTGGAGGAGGGAGCGTTTACACTCTGCTAGCTTCTGAAAAAATCTGATGGGTCAATTAGGAGAAGGAGTTCCTGCATATGATTCCTATTCCTAAAAAAGCCAAGATTCTATTTAAAATGAAAAAAAATGAACTACTTAATTCTTCTATTTAAAATGGCTAGCTTTTTACAAGTGTGTCCTTTTTACTGCTTGCATCTGCGTTCATAATTTTAGTTTCTTTTCCTGACTGCAAGCAAAGGTAGAATATTGCACTTCAGTTCAAATACTTAGATGCTTTGGGGAGGATTTATTTTTTTTTAGTGCCTGTTATCCCGCAGAGTCAACAATTCAATATTGAACTACACTGTCATTTCTGCACTGCTACCAGAATTGTGAAGTGGGATATTTCCAGCTGCAGGATTGCTACTGCTAATAAAGGTTAATTGTTATTGATAGTGGTGGAGTTCCCAGAAAAGAAAGAGCAGACCTCCAGAGGCAGGGTTAAAGTGTAGGAATGGCAATTGGAAGAGTCATCTCTTAGTTTGTAAAATGAACAAGTTAGAAAGATTGATGTGAAAAGCATGATGCTTTACAGTGCTCTTAAAAATCTCTTTCGCAGAACAATTGCACTGTAAGCAGTAGTAGAACTCTATAGAAAAAGAGGCTTTTCAAAGGCATGGTGGCATTCTTAAAAGAAAAAATTGACATCATTTTAGCTTCACAGCCTCTCTGTGTACAATAGGTTCCAGAAACACACAGTTTGATGTTTGAACTTAAGTGATTTTTTTTTTTTTTTAATTTTTTTTTAAAGCTCTCTCTATACTAACTACTTCTGTTAACACAATCTACATACTGCCATTGAGAAGAAGGTTGAAGAAGGAGCAATGGTGGACACATCTATTGATCCTCAAAAGGTGTTGAAATTATTAAAATGTGCTTGTAAGTATTAAAAAGGTAATTTGGCTTCAAGAAGCAAAAAACATATTGTGGATTTGAAGAGAACAAACCTTTCCAAACCATCCCCTTGAGTAAGATTACCTGCATAGTTGATCAGGAGGAAGAGCTCAAGGTTGCATCTTCACTTTAATGGCGCTCTGAGAGTGTCCTGCAAGACCACACAAGGGAGTAGGAAGGGTAGTCTAGAGCTCACTACTGTTATGATAATAGCTCAGATTGGTTTGGAGGAAGGAAGGAAGAGGATACTTGCAAGGAGTATTTATTTTTCTGCCCAAATGGAGAGGGAAGATGTGCTATCAAGTGGAATACAGATGAACATCTGCCCCGGGCTTCCTTCTTTCAGTAGTTTTAAGTAAATGATCAAGGGTTCAGAAGAAGTCTTGTAAAATGAAGAGACGGCCTAAAATCTAAATATGACATTTGGTGTAGATGAACTGCAGAATTCTTGAGTGTGAGGGAGATGCACAGATGTTACACAGATGTTACATCCACCTGGTGCTGTGGGTGTGGAGGTGGGGTAATGGGATGCTATGGGGAAAACACAAGGCGTAAGCTAGGCGTCACACCTGACGGGAGACCATGATTTGTTGAAAGACAAAACAGATCCCTGCGTAATATTTCAATGAATAATATCTAGGTGACATGGGTAGTATTCACTCCATCCTACCTGAAACTGGGGAGGAGAGGAATAGAATACTTGAATTTTAGTCAAGGGATAAGAGAGGTGGGAGATCGAGGATGGACTTCATGGAAATCAGAAAGAAATGGGTATATTGATTCTAAAAAAAGAGTTGACTGAGAAGGCACACTGGTTGTCCAATGTGAAAAGTTTCTTTATAAACATATGAAGATCCATGTTCTCCATGGCTGCCATTCAGTAAGACAATCATCTTCATTAGATGCAATGAAGACCTAGGTCATTAAGAAATAACTTAAAGTAATTTTAACAGATAATTTTAAGCTTAAAATTACTTATTTAAGCTCTAAAATTATTTTAAGGGGTGAAATCCTGAAATGGATCACAGTCCTCCTTCTTCACTGGAGGATTTTATGATAAGATCTCAGTGATGTTGACTGGGGCTTCCCTGATTCCCCACTCATTGCAGGAGTTTCACTGGATGACACCTAGAGGTCGCATCCATACCCACATTTCTGTTACATTTGTCTATAGAAGTTCTGTGCAAGAACACTAACCCGTGGCAGTAAACAGATTTTGATTAGAGGATTTAATCCTTTAGTTCTCATTCAAAACTGAAGCTTTGCTTGCATGAGGACTGCAAGGTCAGACTTTTTAAAAGGAGTTTTTCATACTCATGTTAAGTATTCATAGCAAACTATATCAGGGATATCACAAAAAAACTTGTGGTCCTATTACATCAGCATCTGCTATCTTCTTAGTCTAGCAAAACAATTTAATTCTTGATGGGCTTTTCATCCATAAATCTTAACTCTTACTTAACTTAAACCCACAATTACAATGACTACCGCTTTTTGCAAGAGCGGAAAAGATGCCTATCTGTGGACTTCATGTTTCTGGACTGCAAGATGTACTCTGTGTCTTTAGTCTCTGTTGCCTGTGTCCCCAAATCTATACTGAACATGTACGAATACTACGCTGTGTTGCAAAAGGAGCAGTTAAAATGTCAAGTGATGGTGGTAGAGTACTGTCAAATACCAGTAATTGGCAGGGAAAAGAAGAGGTCTACATCTGCTTCAGTTCTGTCAAATGTGCAGTTGATGCAAATTAGTCATGTTTTTACTCAAGTGCTTTCATTCTTTTAAGTGATTTTATGAAGAACTCCTCTGTTTCTTTTGTTTTACTCCAGTAACTGAATGGCTCTTGATTTCAGCCCTTGGTGTTATGTTCAGGTAGAATTTTCTGAAAGGCAAAAATAATCATCCTTCAAATAATCAACCAGTAAAAGAAAATGCACTTTTACTTTCTAACAAAAATCTGACCCTGACAACATTGTATTTCTAAGACCCGACCAGAAAACCTGCTGCTAAAATTAAAAAAAAAAAAGAGAGAAGGAAATCTTGGTTCTGAGGTTTGAGTTATTTCCTGACATGAAGCAACACGTTGATGCGCTGCAAACATACAGATAATTTAAGTTCACAGAAAATTGCCTTAGATTCTGCTGACTTTTTCAGAATAAAGACATACAAGTGGTACCATCCCATGACTAGTGCTTTTTGAAGCTGGTAGAGCAAAATAGCTTTGGGGAGCTAGTAAAGTTAGAGTTGTTGCTGATAGAAGCCCGGAAATATTACTTGTTTAGTTGAATGTTGGTGCTAATACATAGTGGGTTATGCTAGGGAGCTATTGCATCCTCGGCACCTTGTTGCAGAACAGATGCCATCTTGCAACCTTCCTAAAAGCCTGCTCTGTCTGCAGAGAAATAGAGAAGTACCTCAGGAACAGTGCTGAGATTTCCAGTCATGCTTGAGAAAAGAGCATGAAATTAATTCCCAAAGGTAGTGCTGATAGTCATATTGGAAACCTGCAGCTTCAGGAGTGATTGGCACCACCTCAGTCTTCACACCTGGGTTAGACCTTCAACTCTAAACTACTCAGCCTAGATAATAGTCAACAGGAAGAAACCAGAATCTCCAGAGGATGAAGGCTTCACCTCTTTCAGGCTGTGGCTTGACAATACAGGGCCATTGCGACCATAGTTACTCAAGGAGCTATTTGTCATCAAACAAGGAGTGGACTCCTGTGAATTGCGAGTGGAGAAATTCCCTTCTGAGAAACCCAAGCACTCAGGGGAGACTTCCCTGCCTCTCCTCCTGAGAGGAGAGTGCTCTTCTCCTGTGCCCCTCTCCATCTTTCAGAAGGTGGTGGGGTCCCTTAGTTCATCGGATGCCCAGGAACTGCGTGGACACGATGGTTTTTGTTTAAGGGTCTGCCTTGTTCCTATTCCCCCTTCTAAGTAAAACCATTAATAGATCTTGCCTTCCTGTGTGCACAACTGTCTTCAGAAGAGGTAATAACTTAATTATTGTTCTGTGATTTGAAGATCCACCTCCATGTTATTCAACCTTTCTTATAATACATGACCACCTTACATGATCTTTCTCCCCCCTCATTTGCAGCACCTTTGTAACAATAAGTATAAATTGCAAAATAAAATCAAGATCCTGAGGCAGCTGCAGGAGGCCAGGGTGTGGTGTTGCCTGCCTTGCTGCTGTGGTGAATTGCTTCTTGGATAAGTCATACGCAACTGCTGTCAAGCTCAAGAATGGCATTTTGAGCCTTATCAGACTCCTCAGGCTGCCTAACTGGCAGCTGGCAGGAGTGTTTCTGCAGCTGGGCTTCTCCTATCACTGAGTAACTGTCTCTAGCTAACACAGCCCAAGAAAAGCAGATGGGTTCTTCCACTGCTTCCCCACAGCCTCTTCAAGGATAGACGTGTGCCGTCCAGACAGTTTACTAGCAATAGCACTGATCTTCCCTTCATCTGAAAGTGTAAGGATGTTCAGAGACTGAAAGCTAAACAGAGACCTGATGAAGAAAGTACTTCATTTGAGGTGGAGTCTGATCTTTCCTAGATGTGGCTGCTGGTGCCTGGCCAGGTTTCTTGTATCAAGAAGCAACAGTTTATGGTGAAACTTCCCAAACAAAACAACAAAAAACTGAAACCAAAGCCCTTTTCTGGTCCCTCCCTTATAGAAGAAGTTGAGATGTTTCAGGCTCCCTGAGCACCAGCAAGTCTCCGAGGATAAATTGCTGGAAGGATACTCCAAGTGTGGTTGTTTCTTGAGGTTCCTGTCGTGCCCTTCGTTGTCCACCTCAGCATCTGTCAGAGTGGGTTAAATGAAATGATCAGCATCTGCAGTGTCCAGCCTTTCCGCTTGCATCAAGCAGTACATTCAATGCTTTGCAAGGCTGTGCTTTTGTTTCTGCGCTAGGTCCGAGAAACCCCAGTCCCCAGAGAGGGATGGTGATGGTGCAAGATTTTATTCCAATGAACAGCTTCCGATTTAAGTAATTCTGTGAAGCGGTTGGGTAGTTAGTAAGATGTACCAAGGAACAAAAGGTCTTCACCTTGACTTGTCTTTTATAATGACATCACTGTAGTGGCATCTGCTGGCAAGGTTTACAACTGCAGCGTTTTCAGTGGTAACAGATGGGATAGCTGGGTATTAGTGCAAGCACTAAAGAATGTTTTACTGACCTATTTAAAATGCCTTATCAAGGACATTTAAAGCTCTGAGTGAGCAGGCTTCACCTTCAAGCTGGCCCTGGTTTGAGCCAGAGGTTGGATGAGGCGCTGCTTGGGTTTGTTCCAGATGGAATTTCCCTGAAATCCACTTTACAAGTTTAATTCTTTGCTCTAAATATTAGGGAATAAACTAGCTGATTTATTTTTTTAAATTTTATTTTATTTGCTTATTTATTTATTTTAAGGATTTGCTTTCCCTGAATCAGTGTCAGTCCTAGAACATCTCAGCCCTGCTGAAGTCACCTTTCTTTGAGGTCTGGCACAGATGAAAAAATGGCTGAACCACGTGAATGTGTTTTCCTAGTCAGGCCACATAATTTTAGTTGGACAGGGTCAGAGCCAGCAGTATGTCCTCAGGAAGGAGCAATGCAAGCAAAAGGAGGTACCAGAAGAATACCAAGCAAGTCTCTGACTGTGTGTCTAGGTATTTCCCTGGTGTTCATCTATATGTGTGCAGTCTCTTGAAGGTTAATGTAAGCCATTGATGTGGATGCATAGAAGAGAGAGAGGATGTAATGAAAATCACTCTCGAATTCACGTTGCTGTGAAAACCCGTCAAATACCATGCAAGTTCCAGGAATTGTATTGCATCTCTTGGGACTCGGTTTATTTTAAATACTGGAAGAAGTTACTTTTTAGACAAACATTCAATGATCTAAACTAAACAAGCAAAGCTCTCCTTTATTTTCCCTCAGGGCTCACAACCAGAAAAGAGATAGGTTCATCTGAGTTTCATATGTCAAGCAAAAGAATGCAGTATGTGCTTTTTAAACACTGAAGGGATTCCCTCTTCTGGAGGTAATGTAAGAAGATGCACTCAACACATTTTATATACAATGTCAGTGGTAAACTGAGCAGCAGCTGTATTAGGAGCTTAAAGGTCCTTACAGCTTATTTTATCATATAATTCAAAGCAGCACTGTTTGGTACTGATGTCTTCTGAAGACCCAAATTGTATGCTTGGTTTCAAGCTGCAGATTTTATCTAAAATGGAATTAAATGTATTATGTATAATTAAGCAATAGGGGAAAAAAAAGAAGTGGATAATTTAAAATGCATCTTTCTCCTCTGGGAAAATGTTAACTTTGCATACTAGACCTGCACAGATACTCTTTGGATTCAGTGTTTCAGATGAGTATAGAAAATATATGCATATGTTTGATAATTATAGTAGGGAAAGTCTAAATTAGCTAGATGGGCCCCCAGCTGTACTGCATAATAATTTGGCAAGTGAATGTACTGCTGGTGAATAAATCAAAGGCATCATAAAAATACCGTTCACCTTTTATTTGTGGAGTTGCAAGAGTTGTAACTTAGAGAAATTATGCAGCAAAGAGCTGATGAAGCTTTGTGAAACCTATTGCAGCACTGTCTTGGTGCTATATAAATGAAACCGTCAGAAAACTTCTGTGTTATGGTTCAGAGCTGCAACAGCATAAACCCAGCACAACTTGCACTATTTTAACAGACTGGAATTTGATCCTAGGTAACGTCTAAGACTTTTATTGAGGAAGCTCAATAGAACTGATGCTCTGATACAGTATATTGCACTTTGGGAGTACTACAACAAGATCTGGATTGGAACAGAGCAACAAAAGGCATGAAGGAGCTGAATGTTCACTTAAATAATGCTATATATTATTTTAAAATAGCTCTTGGTGTACCATCCGGGTGTTTGATTCCTGACAGCTGAGTGAAACTTCATTTGTTTTTGACCAAAATCCACCCTGCATGGCAAGCACTTCAACAGTAACGTGGAGAAGTTAACACGTTGTGGCAGCACACAGGAAACGATCTGATGCACAGAAACCACACTGCTGGGACAGCCAGTTATATGTGCTGCAAAAAGCTTTCATCTGCCATAGCACCAAAAAAAAACTGAATTAAAAAATAAAGGAACAAAACTCCCGGTCATTTCATCCCCACCTTTCAGATGTTGTCAGCTTGTCCTAAGGGTGAGCAAGAGCTGAATGAAGTTGAAAACAAGATTGCAAATCTGCACCGCGTCCCGAGTGAGGGCATCTGCTTGGTGCAGCCTCACGAACCCCAGCAAATTAATTTCTTTCTGACAAGGGCTTGGCTCTGTGCTGCATCTGGCTCCACCCAGAAACTCAAACTGGTGCTTTATGTGAACTCTCACTGAACCTGAATCGCAGTTTCCATGTTCACCGTCTCTTTTCCTTTGAGTAGGACAGTCTTTCTCATTAATCCGGGTCCTGTGGAAGCGGGTCTGATGCCATGCAGCCCAGCAGCCTAGATGCAGAAATGGATGCAGGAGTCCTGGATGTTTAGCTGGTGCCCATATGCAGGTTAGCTGTGTATTTCTTACACATCCAGTGTCCTGCACTCTGCCTACAGCTTCAACTTGCTGGTAGGGGAAGAATTGAATTTTATCCAACTTACCGAACTTAAAACAGAGGTGAAAAAGCAAAAACTACAGCTTCTAGTTGAGGAGGGGGAGCCATAGGTGGGAGAAGATTTTTATATTTTTATTTTACTTATTAAATTGCAGAATATTCAGAAAGGAAAAAATCCCCATTGCTGGGAAGGTCCTGCCCTGGTTGTTGGAATTGTAGGAATTCAAACATATGACATTGAAATGAATGCTGCTTATTTTGGGGGAGGTAGGGCTTGTGAAGCAAGCCAGTATATGACTACTTATCAACAGACGACTAGAGATGTACCTGCACCAGGAAAGTCTACAAGGACACCACTGTTTTCTGTCCCATTTTTCTAAGGCAGATACTGCAAGAGCTGATGCTGTTCTGTGGTGTGTTTGTCTAGAAGTACCCATTGTAAATGGGATACTAAGAGGTGTAACATTAAAGGAATGCTATTGGTTTTTCATATATAACTTCCAGTATTTTAAAGCTTTTCATTTTAATTTTCCAAAGACTGCTGATACTTTGTAAATTTGTTATAAGGTATATATTTCAATAATCAAAATTCGTATTATCATTCCACCTCTTGAGTCAAAGATTCAATCAGAATGATTCCTACATCTTTTGCCTAGCAACACAAAAATGGTCTACAGGAAAATTCACTTCTGAACATTTTTGGAACTTGATGTGTTTTCACATTTCAAAAAATATTTCTAGTGAAGCTGAGGTCTGAAGTGATCTAGCTTGATTTCACAGCTAAAGTGGTGTGGTTTGTATGTGTGTGTGTGTCCATTGGTAGCCTGAATTTGGACGTAATTCTGAATGTATAGCTTAAAGCTGAGGTTGAACTTGAATCAAAAGAGATGTCAGTTTGATTCCCTCCTATCTAAGTTGATCTTTCTACTTTTTGAAGCATATTTCAATAACCCGCTTGTTACCTTCCTCTGAGTTGCCTTATGTTATCATTGTTCTTATCTATACGTTCACTTGATTATGGTGCTGCCTTCTGAGCCTGTCATCACTGTCGCTGCTTCATAATGCATGTAATTATTTCTCTGTGGGCTGCCAGACCTGCTAATGATGCTGCACTGACTGGCGCTGCTGCGAGAGGCAAGGGCTGTGTGCTCACTTCTGCTGAGCGTGATTGAAGCTGGAGCACGGCTGATAAGACCAATGTAGGTCAGAGCAGTCTCGGGATCGCTTTGTGGGAGCATTGGTGGTGGCTGGGGTTTTTGCATCAAGTTCACAGCAACTTATTCTGTTAGGGCCCTTGGAGCCTCCTGGGCTTTCACAAAAAGCATATTCTTGTGCGTTAACGCTGCGGTTTTTGGTTTTTGATTTGCGTCACCTACAGCTTCTGATGAGCTCTGCTCCCTTGGGGACCCTGAGGTTGGTGGTTTTATGAACTCTCTCCAGATTAAAATGCAGCTTCTTGTTCAAAGTGCGATGCTCAGAACTGGATGCTCTTATCCGATGAAAGAGTGCGTCCAATTAGTTCCTCTGGTTTACCAGCCAAAGCAGCCTTCCCAGCTTTCTGCGTTATCTGGAAGCTGACAGTGATTCCAGTAAGACTCTGTGCTCTTAGCATCTTCATGTGTGAATTAACCTATGTGCAAACAGTAAATTTCACAATGCTGAAATCACAGATAAAAATAGAGACCTTGTATTACCAAAGCTTGAAATTACTCTTGTTAAACAGTAGGGAAATATTTTTGTATTACAGATCACTGAACTCATGTGGAAGTGTAATATGGTTAATAACATACCAGTGCTGTGTCACAGCAAATGCAGTCTCTGCATCAGGTACAGGTCACAAAATAGGGAAGAAAGAGACCACGGAAGAAGCGTCAAATCAAGATTTTGCACTGTAAGTTATTTCCCATGAAAAAGTGTGGGGAGGGAGAAAAAGCAGGGATGAGAAGTGCCTTAGCCTCAAGATTTCTTTGCACAGACCAACACCTAGTAAATCAGACACAGTTTTACCTAGGTTAGAGGAGTATAAGCCCAAGAATGACATCTAAAGTAGGGCCAGGATAAGGTTACAGCTGCATGCTGGGAAGGTAGCACAACCCCTGGCTCCAAAATGCACTTGTGCGCTCACACACACATATGCACACCCACAAATACTCTCTCTCCTCCCCTCCCACCCCACCTCACTGTCTTGCAACCCTGTTTTCATTAGAGGGGGGTCACTTGCAGGCTATCTTGGCTTTGGAACTGAGCTCAGGGGTGTGCTGGGAGCGCAGTGTGGGGAAAGTATCCTGGGCTACACCTCAGCGACTGCCAGGTCAGGCTGCACTGCAACGGAGTGCTGCTGTTCTGAACTGATGAACCTTTGGTGATCTAACAGTGACACCAGGGAAATGAGGAGAATGAAGAAAGTTAAGCCTTTTGTTTGGAGTCCTATATCTGCAAAGCAGGGGCTTGCACTTTCATTGAAAACTGGGAAAAAAAAAAAAAAAAGTTGAATATTGTGAGATCTAGGCAAACTCTAGCAAGTTGATGGAAAGTACTTCCCCCCCCCCACCTCCAGGAAAAGACAGGGATGGAGGCCTTACAGGCCATTTTTCTCACAGATAATTAGTATGGTAATTGCCGTGTGTTTAATACACACCTAGAGTGAGAGGTCAGAGCCTTCACTAATTGCTTTGCTTTCCCTTGGTCTAATTGCAGCTCCTCAAACGTGTTAACAGTGATGCTTTAATGTGCGTGAGAGGCACAGGTAAATGGGTCCCTTTCATTCTGAGTGTGTTATTCTCTCTGGTTTTGTATGTGAGGTTGCAGTGGAGGTTTGCTGCTTACGACTTTTGCTGAGAAGAGCATAATCTACCTTGAACTCTCTTATGCTGTGTGGTATCCTGTCAGAGAAAGCTGGTAATGGTCCAAAAACCTTTCCACAGCCCTGACATTCACAGGTCGGCTGAGCACATACACTTGTGAAATGATGTTGGGTTGTTTTTTTTTAATGAGGATTGTGAGCCCAAGAATGAAGGGAGCTCATTTGCACACCCCTCTGCCAACATGCTGCTTCATGTGACCTGAAGGCTATCATGGAGTGTTGGGGTTGGACACAAAACCACTCGGAGCCCATCTCTCATCCCTAGATACACGTTTTAAAAGAGCAAACTGTGTGGATGTTTTAACACTGAGAATACCCTTTAGGTAATAATATATTAGTAACACTGCACAGGGCAACATTTCTCAACTCATGCCAGCATCAGCTTGTCAGATGTGCATGAAAAATAAATCCTAATTTTCAGGTTGCACGTGGCAAAAAAGGTTTACCAAGTATCATTTCCCTGTGTCTGTCTGTCTGAAGTGGCACTTGGGATGGCTTTCAGATGGCTTCCTCAAAGAAGTGACAAAAGAAATATATGTATCAAGAGGGTGGTAGATGCAGGGTTCAGAAAACATGCAATGCAGTCATCTAATTCTGGTTCAGATAAATGGTAAATTCTGCAGTCACTGAATTCTGTGGCTCTATCCAGTGACAGACATTTCCCTGAATGCATCAGTAATAAAAGTTCTTTGGATAGAGAGTTGGAATGGCCACTGAACTGTAACAGGCTGAATTTGCTGCTACAATTTCAACAGGCAGAATTTAGAGGAAACTGTGTAAGCACTAGATAAGAATAAATTATCAAGCTAGTAAAGCAGAGATTTATTTTTTAAGTCAGAACAATTCCTGGGATTGTCAAGATACTGGGACAAGTAAACTGTGGCATAAGCATTTTTCTTCGTTCTTCTGCCTCCCTGAAAGATTTTCAAAGGGGCCTCAGGAAGCACATGAGAGGAAGAGCTGGCTGCAGCAGTAGGAAGATGCCTATCCAGCTGAATCGCAGCATCCTCCCCCGTGACCAGTGAGTCCCCAGTTCAGAGCCATCAGTTTGGGCTTGCAAACCGCTCCCTTGACTCTAGGGAAAGCCCTGTAACAACCCAATCCTCCAGTCTTCTGGTTTGGTTGGGGGAAAAATTGTGGAGGGGACTTGGTTGTCATTGCTCACTACCCAATATCCTTTGGGGAAGGAGCATGGCGATGCGCTCACACAGATGGGACAACCACGTGTGCCAGTGCTCTGCATGATCCACTGCCTGTCAGATGGCTTAAAAGTAGAGAAGGGCGTAAGGGGACAGCTGTGGGGAGTGACTTTGAATGAAAGAAAGGGAAGAAACTGGGATAGCTTCTGCAAGCCCCTTCCTCGTTGTGAACACACTGTGGGCCGTTTGTTCCTAAAATGAGCCCCCGGCCTGTAGTAGCTAATGTCCATGGGGAGCTGGTCACAGCAGGACTTCAGTGTAAACTCATGAAGTAGACAGGTGAGGGGGCTGTTGGCATCTTGCTCAGTAATAATCACAGATACAAACCACAGCAATGGAAATATGTACTCCAAAGGAATGTGAAGTTATAGCAGTATCAGGGAGGCGTGGAGTGGCTCGCAGCCTTGGTGTCCTATTGGACGCAGTTAATGCTCCTGTGTTGTTTGTCAGCATGATAGGAAGGACTCCAGCTTCCATCAATTTAGGTCCAGCTCTTGCTCTCCTTACAAAAACAAGATTCTTCCTTAATGAACAGTGTATTTGTTAATTTTACCTCTGATATTTTTAAATAATTTTGTTCTGTATCATATAAACCAGAGAGCAAATACATCCTTGATTAGACTGTATAGACTAGACTGTAAGGATACTACAGCTGTGAATAAACTAGCTGTATTTTGTGTGAAAGATGTATAATCCCCTGTAGAGTTTCTCCTCTCTAATGGATGATCCCTACATGGATGATCCCCAATTCCAGCCCCTCCATACTTTAAGGCTGGAAACAAGTCTGTAGATTTATGGTGTCACTGCAGTAATGCTGCTCTGGGAATGGCACAGCGCTGCTCCTTCCCCCCTGATGGTCCCTGCCTCACTGATGGCAGCCTCGCACTTACACCCTGGACATGAAAGTTAGTCAACAGAAATAAATGGTCGAGGGTTTATTTTCCCCACATGAAGCTACATCCACCTACAGTTCAACATCGAAACTCAGCTGTGCTCCTCTGCCACTACTGGGGATATCAGGCAAGTTTGGCTACTTTGCAATGGGATAAAGAGAGGTGGGAAGAGATGTGTGGAGAAGTAATGAAATAAAGAAAAAGGCTTTCCTTTTTTATCATTCTCTTTGGGGTTTTTTTGTTTGTTTGATTCTTTATTTCGGTTTTTTTCTTTTTTTTTTCTTTTTTTTCTATTCTTTTTTTTTTGTGCTTTGTTTTACACTTCCACTGTGGCACATTCTCTAATGGGGTAATTTGCAGCAGCTAAGGAGAAATCACTGTGACAAGCAGGACTGCTGAAGACCGCATCTCAGAACTGCCCCTGCTAGAGCAGCTGCTGAGGATGCCAGCAGTACAATACTTTTCCTGTCTGAGGAGCAAAACAATAAGGCCCAGACACGTTGCTTCTGGAAACACTTCCTTTTAGGCAAAATTTGTACACGTTGAATGTGCTTAAAATATAAACTAGATTTTAACTGCGTTGTGTAGATTTCATGTAAAAAGGACTTTCCAGAACTGCAGTGACAACTCATAGCTGGCTTTGACAAATTTTTTATTATAAAATTTCTGAAGTGTTTATATGCAATAAATGGGGGTCTATATTACAAATGCCATAATTATAAATTATATAATTGTGCTTAATTGTGTAGTTATTAATTCTATATTAATTCTGTATTGTGGCTTATGTGCAATACATACCCTATATAATTATACAAATTTGCCACTGAAAATTTCTCATGTATTTATAAACACATTTTCTTACATGTTTATAAGCCTGTAATCTCTAATTTGCTTTGCATCATTGGTTAACTGTTGAGCTAAAGACAACTTCTCTCTGATGTATGACTCAGTTCCTCCCTGGCCCTTTGGGAGCTGTGACACTATGTCTATTTGCATGCACATGAAAAGCAGTATTGCAGGGCTGAAAGAGCACAGCCCACATGCCAGCTCTACCGTGCTAATAAAAATAAAGTAAAAGAAACAGGATAAGCAGGCACAGGTCTCTAAATACTATCAGGGCTCTCATTTTGCAAAGCGAAGTCAGTGGAAATCAGCGGTGCTGATTTATCAAGACCTGGGGAGTAGGGAAGCAAGCCAGAAGCTGGGCTCCCTTTTGCAGTTAAGTGTTAATGTTAACTCCTTGTGCCTGCTCCAGCGAGGAAAGGAAGGTTTAGACACGTACAGTTAATGAACAAAGCAA
Organism: Actenoides lindsayi; assembly: GCA_025331215.1. Taxonomy (NCBI): domain Eukaryota; kingdom Metazoa; phylum Chordata; class Aves; order Coraciiformes; family Alcedinidae; genus Actenoides; species Actenoides lindsayi. The sequence continues at coordinate 41,107 of WTSP01016323.1, read as the reverse complement.
CTGAATAAACACAAAGGGGCCAAACTAGTTAGCATTCTGTGTATTTCTGGTCTTCTGCAAGGCTGTCCACAGCAAGCAGGGAATAGACTGGGATGCGGGGAGGGTCTCGGTGCTTTGAGAAGCGGAAATCACCCTCTCCCAGTGAAGGAAACCTGCCGCGTTTGAAAAGGCTCAAGATGTAGTTGGCAGCTGTGTGCAGGAAGAGAAAATCATCTCATCTTGAATTTGAAAGCAAAATTCAGTTTCAAGCAAACGTTAGAGCAGCAGCAGCAGCATTGGTGCAGTTTTCGGTTTGGAGGACCTATACAATCTCTTCACTTAAGTGTAAATACGTAAGAAATAGGTTAGAAAGCATTTAGAGAAAGGCTTTTCCCTGAGCTTTTTTCTTTGGAAGCAATATGAGAAGCCTCTCCAGGTTTTGTGCATTTATGAACTAGGACTTTTTAAAGTGAGGGCTGCAGAGGGAAGGTGGAACTGCAAGCAAGGCTGGTTCAGTAGCTGTCTACAAACTAGCTTTGGTGGCCTGAACGTTGTAAGGTGTTCCTGGATACCTTGAATAGGAAAGTTTTTGCCATCCCACCCTACTCCAAGCCTATGTGAGACACCACGAGTATTGAAAAATACATTTTTGTGTCTTCCAATGCTGGTTTATGCCCTTTTGTTTGCAAGGGGGAAAAAACCCATCTCCTTCAAACTTAAAAATGCTTTCAAACCCTTGAGGATGCAGTGATGATCTCCTGATTTTATTTAGCCTTGCCTACAGCCTATCTGCTTCAGCCTGCAAAAGCAGCCCTGGCTTTTATCAACATCAGTAAGCTGCTCCATGACTCCATCTGGGTTTTATTTTTGTCTCCCTCTCTCAGGTGAAAGCTCACACAGTCTCAGTGCTGAAGTGGCAGGCGAACACGAGGTGGTTGTTGCCCCTCAACAGAGCCTGAACTCAGCTGGTGCAGGAAATGGCTCTGCAGCTGGCTGCCCTGTGCCACCACAGCTTCACCAAAAGGCTAGTGCAGTGCTGGCAAAGGTTGTAACTGGGGGCAACGTGCTGTGTTACATAGAGCAGAGAGGAAAGGAACAGAGAAGTAAGAAAGGGAATCGGGTATTTTTCAGATTGCGGTGTGTTTCTCAGATGCGCTCCCCAATCGTCTTTGCACTGTGAGGTCCTCCTGCCCTGTGCCTCGTGCTTTCATTAGCAGTGTGTAAAACGAGTAACACTGGTGCTTTATGGGAATAATAAACTCTGAGTCACACAACAGCAGCTTCACCTTAAAGGAAAAAAAGCAATAGAAAGGGAAAACAAGCCCAGTGCAGACCACTGCTAAGATCTGTGTGTCTTCCAGCATGCAGGCTTGGACACCACTGCAGCTCTGGCTGTTGCTGCAGGAGGGATCCATCCAGACCAGGTCAGACGGAGTAATTTTGGAGGGGAAGCATGCTTTAAGAGTAAATAGAGTGAGGCGTGTTGCCTGCTGGCATAAACACAAAGGATGTAGGAGGAGGAAGCATCTTTGTTTCTGTGAGCAGGAGGGTGCTTTCAGGTCAGGTTATCACAGAGGTGCATTTCTGAGCAGCGAAGTAATGGCTCACTCTGGCAGCAAGACTGTCCCACCTGGCAGGGAGGAGGCAATCACATGCAGTTCAGTATCAGGTACCTGCATCTTTGGGGTGTTTTTTGGTATTTAACACCGGTTTTAACAATGACTCTTAAACCAGAATCCTGCCACCTACTGCCCAGGAAAATGCCAGATGTGCTGTGTGCACAGCAGCCTAATTCTGGCCTTAAAAATCTTGCCAAAGCTCTCTGGGACTGGTCAGCTCTGCATGGGCTGTGAAAAATACTCGTGAGCTGCCCAAATTGCCCTACTGGGACTTTGAGCCAATGCAGTGATGTGTGCAGCACCACTAGCTTTCTTCGAGAACAAAGTGTAGTTTCCTTTTGTGTGCTGAACAAATAAACATTGTGTGGGAATTGGTCATAACAGAAATACTACTTTTTTTTTTTTTTTTTAAATCTGACTCCCTTGTTTCAGAACACTGACCTGTTTATTGCTTGGGCATGCCTGCAACTCCTGTCTGAAACCTCAAAAATACAGAGGTATCCATGGCGGGAACAGATGACTATTGCAGTCACACCAGGGATAATTCTGCGCTTAAAATTTAGCATACAAGAAGTCTCTGAAAACTGGCAGTCTGCCTAGTGCAGAATTCATTAGGAACTTGGGTTTTAGTATAATTTAGGCTAGAAACCATCCTAATTATCCTTTCTCCTTTGATTAACTGACAAGTCTGCCATTAGGCTCTGCTTCCCATAACTCATGTTTTGGGCTCAGCTTGTCCTGCCTGGCAAATTAGAGAACTGGAGTGAAATGTGGGGGGGACACACACGATGGGACAAGGCAGAGAAAAAGAGAAGACTCTGAAGTATGCCAGTATCTTTTCTGCTTATCTGTCTCCAGGTACTGGCTTACTGAAACTTTTCACAATAATACTGTCTTTCAGCTCTTCTGTTCCAGCTCACATCTGCTCACTGCTTAAGCAAGAATTAGGAGATGGATTTGTTATTTTGTTATAAATGGCCCACATATCAAGTGATAGCCAAAGTGTAGATAGATAGATAGACTTTAAAGTGTACGGAGAGAAGTAAGAGAGGTTTGTGGGAATGAGGGAGGTGTAGGCTTGTATATGCAAATTCTGCCCTGAAGGGTTCTGATTCATTCACTTAAATTGCCTCTAATGAAACTAACTTTACATGGCTATTTTTTGTAACAAGAATTTTAAGAGTTGAGCAATGAACAATATCTAGGAAGGATCACACAAACGCATTGAAGCTCTGCTCTAATACTTATGACTAATACCTCTAAAACTTCATAACTTCATGCATGTATGCCAGTTTGTTTTTTTTTTTCTGAAGAAAGAATGCCACATTTGAATGAATCTTCCATTTTGTTTGTTTGTTTGTTACTTGCCAGCCTGTCTTTAAACCCTCCATCTTCATAAAACACAGTGGAAAATTAAGTACATGTATATATTTTAACATGTTAGTAAGAAGATAGCTGTGGCAATTCAGAGAGTTAATGAACATTTAAATTGCAGTATTTAAAAAATAATAATAAACAGGACTAGCTGAACAGGTTTAATAGAGAAGAAGTCAACTTAACTGAGAGTAGATATGCAACAATACCAGCTCCTAAAGCCAAGGTATGTGAGCTCATCTTTTGCAAGATTCATCAAGCTGATTTCTTCATTTATCAGTTCTGATTTGGACCTGCATGTTTCAGTAATTAGATCGACTATTTTTTTTCCTAGAATAAGAAGATGAGAGGTACGAGGATAGCAGTAGCACCACGTACAAGAGGCTGAACATAAGTGCCATGTTAAATAAAATAATTTCCTTCGTGTCTGTACACTGGTAAGAAATTTATCATCTATTCAACATATTCCAGCATTCGAAATATTTGTTACAAATGTTTGTCCAAATTTATTAAAATTATTTTCCATAAGTATCACCCCCAGAAGCACAGCTTTCCTTTTTTTTTTTTTTTTTAAATTCAACTTAAAACATTACAGTGAATTTTTAATACCATTTTGAAAACTGGGTGCGATGTTCCATCTCGATGCAGGGCTTCACGTGCCACTGGCCTGACCCAGTCTGCAGCCTTGCTGCTGATCCCCACCCAGCTGAGCACCAGCAGCCCCATCGCTTGCTTGTAGTGGACCAGCAGCATGTGGCCCTCTTCAGCTTGTATTACAAAGCCTCTTCAAGATTATTTTCAGCTGCTGCATGGACTTGTGCATACTGCCAAGCACAGGCATAAAAAAACCCCATGAATTGGTTGCAAAAACAAGGCTGAGGAGCTGATATTTTTGTTCCTTGTTTATACATACGTGTATGTATATTATGTATATATACACATGCATGTATATATGTGTGTACTTGTTTGGGTTGTCACTTCCAAGCCTTTGAGTTGTGACTATTTTGCATTTGCCAAGGGTTTTGTTGTTGTTTTTTCCCCCAGGTACTAGAGTACCTTCATGGTTTAGGGACATAACACTGGTAATGTGCCATATGTGGGGATTGAGGCCAAGTCACAACCTTCATCCAGGGCAGGTTGTCACACAGGAACCAGGAGAAAGTATGTTTAGTCCCTCCCATCCTGTGGAGATCCCAGATGGCTGCAGTGTCACTCTCTGCTCTAACCTCTTTCTGAAGACTAAAGAATACTGGTTCAAAAGCTAGAAGCCTTCTGTGAAACTGCTTGTTAGTCAGGGGGTGCCTAGGTGGTGAGGGTGGCTTTTCTTTCTGTTTTAAAGGACTAAAGTTTTCTATCTTTAGAATGAAATCCACTTTCTGTTTAAACATTTACAGTTCTTTAATGCACATACCTTTGACATATCTTACAAATACTTGGAAATACTGTAATCCATGTTTTCCATAAGATTCAGAAAATTGATTGTTTTGAGGGCTTAATGCTGGAGTAATTTAACAGTTGTGCAGCAAAAATGGGAAGGTAAGTGGCCCAGCAGAAGATACAATAACCAAAACTCTTATCTCAAGACCCATTGCTTGGAGAATTGCATCAGCTTCCCCTAGTCAATAATGAGTCTTATTTATAAAGTCACACACAATACAGAAAGGAAGCTTGTTGCGCTGTTGTGGAGATCAAAGTTTCAACGTGTTTTTTTTTCCTCCTTCTCCTGTTTAGAGAACTGAAGACAGTTTGCATGTATCTGTATCCCTCTCATTGCCAAGCCCAGCACAGTTGATAGCTTTGGGCACTTTTTAAAAGCTGTTTCTAAAGATAAACAATTTCAAAAAATTCCCAGAATGCAAGTGCTCAACTTAATTTACCCAGAGCCATATTGTTTGATAGCAGGTTGCTCCCTTAGAGGGGGCTTTAAGTTCCAAATCGGTGTATAAGAAATTGATACATAATTAGAAACTGCTTCTGTGGTCAAGGGTGGAATCCCTGCCTTACTGAGGTCGGTACAACCAAAACCTCTATTGATTTAGTTTAATAAAATTCAGAGGTTAATCCCAAATCTCCTGCTCTTTTTTAAAGAACTATTCTATCACTGAAAAAAATATGAAGGAAATTACATATACTAATGAAAACAATCCCCAAAGTACCTGAGCACACTGACATTCTTCAGTCTTCACAACAGCCTTAAAAAGTGGACTGTACTTAGTTTTTGAATGGCAGTTTGAGAAGCAGAGAGGAGATGTTTTTTGCCAGGGTGCAGAATTGAGTCTGCCTTTTCTCCCAGGTTATGCCTTGTGGTCTAAAATAGACAATGCATGTGATCATCACTGTCTACTTGGTTACAGCAGGTAAGTGTTTGGCTGTGTATGTCATGAAGACAGGTGCCAGCTAGAAGCTGTCTTCTCATGCAGACTGGAGAGGTATTTTCACTAGACAGTCCAGGATGGTTTTGTCATATATAATACTAGAGAGAAAGAGAAAGCATATAGTGTGTGTATCTATATATACACATATACTGATATACATATATAGGATATACATGCAGTACACATATAAAAAAATACATGGGGTTTTTTATAGCCTTTTTAAAAAACCCACCTTACTATGAGCCTTATGGGCGTTCTCTTCTGAAGAACCAAGGGCTAATCAGGAGAGGAAATAGAAGCTAATTACCCCACCCACCACCAAAGCCTTTGCTAAAGCCATTTATCGTAACGCTTCTCAATTTTCTTGGGTTGGCAGCTTTATAGGTGGACTCATTTTTGCAACCTTTTCACAACACCTATTAAAAAAAAAAAAAAAAAAGGCAAAATAACCTCAAAGTAACAATAATATTTCTCTTAAGCACAGAGATAGTGAGGTATGGTACAGATACATGAGATTTCCCCAGACAGCTAGGCTGTTAGATCCACCTGTGGTGCTGAAAAAGATTACTCCGACCAAGAATTTTGTAAGTACTTCAGAGCAAAATAAATTTAGGGGATTTCATGGTCACTTTTTACTGCTGCAGTGTGTTAAGGCTGTATTTCCTGAATATTGCAAATATTTGTATATGTTTACCTTAATGCTGCATGGTTTGGTGATTTTAAAGTGGGTGAATATAAAGGTGGGTTTAATACCGTGAAAGATATGTACTGGTATCAGAATTATCTTTTTTTAATATTTGTATTTAACAAAAATTAAAATCTGCATCTTATTACATTAAAAGACATAAACAGGTAGACAGAAACAGTGTAAAAATGAAGGTCAGAACCTTACTTGCCTGGTCAATGAAAGTTTAGTTAATTTTTTGGTCTTTAAACTCCACTGGAAAGAGAACATTTCTGAGATGTGATTTATTTTATTTTAGCCACAAACATTTTCATGTTAAATGAAAAATAGGAAAGGAAAAAGAAATGAAAGCTAGACATTGAATATGCAAACATTATTATGTAACAATGAAAATTAAAGGTCAAAGGATTTATAGTGAAATGTAGTGTTTCAGGAGGTGTTTACAGATCATTAAGTAAAAGAAGACAGGTTGGATATAATCTGAATTTATTTCCATGGACCCCACTTATCTGAGGGCTCTAGTGTGAGACCTGAGTTTTCCTGTGGCATTGAGAAAGCACAGTTATGATTTTCCAGATGTATTAGCTTAAATAGAAGTACACACAATAATACCAGTAATTCATAATATCACAGGCAGCAATCACCTGGTTAACAGCAATTCAGAGGATTCAAATGGTCACCAATTCTGAACTGTAAGTCTTGGGATATTAATTTCAGTTATTTTAAACTTTAGAATTTTTTAAAAAATATTTGTTATTAAATTAAAGATAACCTCTTGGGATACTAAATCCAGCGCCGCCAGTCTTATGGGGGGTTGTAATTTGGAGAGAGGTCCTTTGTAAAGCCAACCTGCTCTCCCAAGGCCAGTCAGTAGAACTGAATTTCTCAGGACTACTTAAAGCATGAAGCACCATGCAAGTAAGCATAGCCTCCAGAGGCTTTCCTAGCTGTTAGTTAGATCTGGCTGAGACTGCAGTCCTGCAGAAAAACTCAAATTCCATTTTGACAACACTCAGATTTTACAGGTTACAGATAATATTATTCATATTAAATTTCCACATGGCCAACAATTTTATATCTCTTAAACTCTAGCACTTTTTACTGCTAAGTGTGTGTCCTGAGGACACATCAGAATCATACCTTACATCTGAAGTAACTTTTCCTGGTCCTTGCTGGAGGAGAGTAAAATAATCTCATTTTTGGTTATTGGTATTGTTTTCCACCATTCTCCTGAGTCTTGTCACAGTTAACACCCACTGCCAGGTGCTTTCTGAATGGCTCCTTCCCAAATTCCTGCCCCTCTTTCTATCTGCAATTGAAGAGCATTTTCAGAGACAGGAATCAGAGAAGGAAAGGTGGCAGGTAGCCTTGGTGGGAGCAGAGCTCTTCTTATTAAAATCAAAAGGAGAACTGAGAGCATCTCACAGGGACCCAGTTCTTGTACCACAGGTAGATATGATATTATAGCACTTCATATTTATTGTTGAAATGAAAGCCTGGAGAATTATTTTCTCAGTTTTATGTTGTGGGATTGAGATACTTTATGTATAGATTGACAAATTCCTCTGTTTCTGAGTTCTTTATACAGACACCGAAAACCTAACTTCCAGCAGTGCACAAGTAATATCATTTTTATGGGGACGGTCTGACTGGATTTCACTCATTTAACAACTGACCTGTGATGGTCCCATGAATACCTCCAAAATAATCTCTGACATGTACACCAATTATCAACAGGTTCACTGGTAGAATTGCAATAAGCATCTCTTAATAGCCCAATAGCTTTCTAGTCCAGGTTCAGTAAACAATCCCCCAAATCAAACCATTACTCTGAAGGCATGTTTATTCACTAAATGAGATGATAACTGAAAACCTTCATATTTAAACCATATTAATTTTAGGCTTCTGAGCCAAGAGAATGAAGCAGGCTCATCCCAAGCATCAGTTCCTGTAATTAAGACACCTACCGAAAAACATCCTTAACTTGTAAACTGTAATAGTAATAAAGGAAAAATCTTAGCCAAAACCAAAAACATTCATTATCCAAAGTCAGAAATTAAACTTTAGCTGCATTCTTTTGCATAGTAAGTAACCAAATATCTTTTAGATAAAAGCCAATTGCCTTAATACAACTAAATAGCAAATTTATTCTGACTGCATTTATTTAAATCTACACTTAAGCATGACTTTGATTTGCCCGAGTGACTTTTAATCTCATTTAGATGGCTCTTTTTGCATCATGTAGTGAAAAATAAAACAAAGGCATAAGAAAATACAACCTGATCTGTTTGATATAAAAAAGAGGGGATACAAAGTAAAACAGAATTTTAAAAAAAAATTGCTTGAGAAAATTAAAAGTTCAAGGCCAAACTAGTCAGAATAAATAGCAGAGTATATTTTTTGAAGTAATTCATCTATGAAGGCCCATTTTCTGCATTCATTTACTTAGGTAAAAAGCTTGCTGTACTATTAATTCAAAGATTATAGCTGGGACTTAAGAAAAATGCCACATTTGTGAGCAAATAACAGTGTATCTCAGTCGAGCTAAGCCCATGGTTACCATAGGCCTCATTTATGTCTGTTCAGTTTTGGCTGTGGGTTTGGGATGTTTCTTTTTGTGTTGATGTGTTGTTACTGGTTTTGGTTTTCTTCAAATCTCAGATTTTTGCTGTGTCTGTGTGGTATTGCTAGCCTTCTGTACTGGGAAATGGTGGTCTTGTCTTTTGGGAATTGTCTTTGATTCGGGAAGATCTCTTAGGCCAGACGACACTTGTCCATCTGTGTGCAAATTTAGATAGTTTGGGAGATACACAAAGATGGTACAAAGAGAGACACATCCACATTTCACGCTTAAAGGACTTAAATTAGGATCCAAACCCTAGTAGCAGCATATTTTACATTGAAGCTCCCTGTGCGTGACAGCTTCGGTGCTTTTTCATAACCTATTTTTCTTCTGACTGCTGAAGGATTGCTTAGTCTTCCTGATTTCAAAATCTGCCAAGAACTTGAATGTCCTTTGTAGAAAAGTTGCCTCAAAAGGTCAGCGGTAACCACACACAACTGGGTTGGGGTTTTTTTTGTGTGTAGGACTTTTTTGTTTGATTTGGGGTTGTTGGTTGGTTGGTTGGTTGGTTTGGGGATGGTTTTATGTGTTTGTTTTGCCCTCTTGTTATTTCTCTTTTGGCGAGACAGTGTTTTTATCACATGCCAGCCCCGCCGGCTCAGTCATGGCTACTGGGCGGGAGGGCCGTTGACCTGCGTAGGAACAGTCGTGAGGCGGAGTTTGGAGGCGGTGCGAACCACGAGTGCTCCGCATACAAAGCCCCCTGTTTTGTTTACCGCCCAGCGGCTTAGCCTGTGTGGCGCAGGCGGCCTGAGACGGCCCCCCCCCCACCGCCGCCACCGCCGCCGCCGCCGCCGCCATGGCGACCGTGGCCTTTCACTTCCCGTTATCAACTCCCAGCCGCCGTGAGGAGCCCGAGGCTCCCCGCTCGTCGCTCCACCAGAGCGGCCAGGAGGCGGGTCCCGGGCGAGAGGACCGCGCCATCGCGCGGCAGCCAATAGCATGCGGCCACCCACGATTCAAACGGCGTGTCGTGGCCAATAGGCGCCGTTGGCGGGCGGGAAGGGGCGGGGCGAGGGGGCGGCCAGTTGCGCCGCCGTAACCGTCGCTCAGGGCGGTTGTTCCCCTCGGCGGAGAGCTCCGCGCTCGGGCCCGGTTCCCGCTGCTCCGCGGAAGCGCCTCCTGCTCGGCCCGGTGGGGGCGGGCGCCAGGTAAGGGAATGGCGGCATCGGGGCAGGCGCGGGCCGGGACACACGCCCCCCTCCGCAGCCTTCCCGGAGGGAAACGCTCCGGCCAATCGCCGCTGCTGCCTCTCTCCGCCCCTTATGCGCCGGCGTCGGGCCGCGGCCCCGCTCAATGCCGCTCTTTTCCGGCGGCGGATGAACGGTGCCCTTTTCCGCTGCCCGAACCGTTTGCTTAGACCCTGGGGCGGGGGGCGAGGGGGACGGCCTGGGCTCCCCCGCTTTGTTCGGGGTGCTACCGTCTCCCTCCACAGCGGCACCGCGACGCTGGGCCCTCTGCGGCGAATAGGCCGCGGCCACCGGGTGTGATGGGGGCGCGCCGTGGGAGAGGCATAGAGGGCTGGCGTGGCCCAGCGCAACCCCTCCCTTCCCCCACAGCGGAGGCCCTGCGCCAGGCCCGGGCCGGGAGTGCGGTCGGGGCGGGGCCTGGGAGCGGGGCCGAGGGGCTGGGCCTGCCCCTTCCCCCGGCACGTGCGTCCCTTCCTGTCAACGCCGCGCCGTCGCGGTGTGCACCCCGCCGCTTTTCACGCTTTTGCCTGGGGAGTTGAAGTTCCTGCTGCTTTTCCTCCGTTTTCATTGCTTCTTGTGAAAAACCTCGTTACCCTCCCCGAGGATTGATAGGTTTTTGGGGTTTTTTTATTGTTTTTTTTTTTTAATTATTTAGCTCTGAGCTTTATTTGTGTTTTGCTTTTAGCAGTGAAGTTACTTTGGCTGTTTAGTCTAGCCAAGTTTGAACAGTGGTGGGTGCCTCCACCATTAGGGAGGTAAAGAGATAGAAATGTGGGCCGAGTTGTAACGGTCATCCTGAAAAGGTCCTGCACAGCTTGGTCTTTTTGGTGAATTCAGTAGTTACTGTCTATGTAGGAAGCTGTGTCTTGTTACTGTCAATGTTTTCTTTATTTTCCTGCATTTCTTCGTTACTTGCACTCCACTGACTCCAGCCTCTAACATACACAGCACTGTCTACCAGTGGTGATATGTCTGAATTAGTAAGTAGAATCACTGGATACTGAATTTTGTTATTCCAAAAAGGAAGAACTTTGTTTAGTGTGTTTTTTATTCATTTCTTCTTAGAACTGTGCAGCCAACTTCTGATGATGTGGTGTGATCTTGTAGTGACTACAAGCTAGCAGTCTTTTTCTTACTACTTTTAAATACCTTTCCACATATCTAGTGGGTCATTAAGAGAGACCAAAAATGGTTATATGGGACAATATGTTTCTCTGTCATGTTTCTCTTTAATTATTTTGTTCTTGGTTGAGTCAGCAGTAACTTTTCTTCTTAAGCAAATTTTAAGCTCCAGGGAGTTTTGTGTTAACTGGCTAGGCTTGGTATAGTACACAGAATCCTTTGGAGTCTGGATTCATAGAGGAAAATCGTAGTGGTGCAGAAAACAGAAATTTCATCTTGGGAGTGAGTATAGTTGCAATCAGGCATCTGTGAATTAAAAAGTTTGTGTAGGGCTACTGTGAACATTAGGCTGAGGCCAGATGATACCCAGAAAATTATCAGGGCTGGCTGTAGAGCTTGAAAGAGCAGTAAATACAAAATGTAAATTCTGAACTGTTACTTCTTTTTTAAAGACTTTCGGTCTTTTTTTTTTTTTTTTTTCATGTCAGTAATGTTCTTGGTTATCTGAACAGATGAAAGCTGCCTTTAAAAGGTGTAGCATTTTGAAGTGGGATATATGGAAGGAGTATTGCAAACCTCCCTCAGAGGAGGCGCAGGGGTGCAGAACAAGGTGGTAATCTTTGATAGGGTAAGAAATAATTACTTGTTTTAGTGTTTAATGTTTGATCTCATTTTTCAGCTTTAATATTTAAGGAAAAAAATGGAAAAATGAGTAGGTTTTTACGTTAATAAGATTGTTCATCGCTTTTGAATTGCGGGATAATATTTCCACTTGATTAAGTTTATTATACTGGAGTTTCATATGATTGATATCTACCTCAGGCTGAATTACATAACATTGATTTGTCATTAGATCCTTCAACCACGTTTCCCAACTTCTTCAAACTAATTTCAGCTCCTTTTTAGACAAAGTTGGATGAAGGGAAGGTTTTTCTGCCTTTAAAAAGAATTAAATCTGCCTTTAAAAAGACTCCTAATCATTGGGTTACCTTTTTCCTTGATCTGTCTTCATGTTTGTGAACAAAAATGCTGGGTTTTGAAATTTGACATTTTAATATCCCTATGAAATTATATCTAAATTTTGAAGTGATTGTTATACATTGTAAAAATCTGTTTACTTGTCCGTAGTAACAACTTTGTGAAAATTGTTTTCCTTTTTCAAATAAGACTTAACCTCCAAAGATTCTTTTTTTCACAACTTTGTCCTAGGATCTGGCAGCTTTGTCCAGTCAGGCTCTTAAGTTTACAGATGGTGCCTGAGGTGTTCCAGGTCAAGAGAAGAAACAGTTGTCTGAAGTGTAGGAAGTACAACTGCAAAGAGGAAATTAAGTCCTAGATCAGGTTATGACATCTGGTGAAAGCTATGACTGATCTTGGTGGAGGACTGCTGTTTAGACTATTTATGGAAGAGGAGGAAGAAGCTGTTAAGTGTGCAAGAGACTGGGGAAAGAGCAGTTAGTAGATCTGGATCTCCTAAAGAACTGTCTTTTGGGTGAGAAAACTGGACAAGGAGACAGAGCGGGGCTTGAGGTCAGATCTTGAGCCCAGAGGTGGTGAAGAGGAACGGGAACTAGCTTGATGAACAAGGGCAGAAAAGGCAGAAACCCCCCAAGGTAGTAAATGAGGGTAATGAGAGAATGGACAAGGCTTTGAAATGAAAATATGGAAAGTATGTTATGGAGTCACAAGAAATAAAGCTATGAATTTGAGGAGGTTAAACTGATTGGGATAAAACAGTTAGAGCAGTGGGAATTCAGAAAGAATAAGAAAGTAACAAGAAACTGGGACAGGAACGACTAGGTAGAAGACAGGTGAGCTGGAGGAGTGTGAGCATACAAGCATAGACTAGAACTCGTAACTTTTTGAACTGGAAAGTGTTGGTGAAACCAAATCATAAAACTTTTCTTCGTTCCTTCAAATATTACACAGCAAAGAAGATGGCCAGATGTTTCTATTCTGAAGCAATTGGGAATATTAGCAGTAAAATCCACGAGAGAATTTTGCCAAGTTTTTGTTTCTTCTTTGACTTGGAGGGCTACACCGGTGTAAAATCTAACAGCAGCATCAGCAGCTTCAGGAAATGCCAGAATGAAAGTTGATTGAAAAGCCTCACTTAGCCCCATCCCTCAACATGTTACGAAAGTCTGTGATTGCGTGTTAACAGTATTTTTTTTGCCAGAGAATCTAACTGTTCACTGCAGGTTAGTTAATGTGCGATGAATATCTACCTAAATATTTGTTTTCACCTCATTTTATGGGGCTTCACATCTTACTTATAGCAAACAAGTTAAAATTCTTTGAAATAAAAACGTTTGTTTGTTCCCACTACTGACCCTTCTGAGTTCCTATGTTCATCATACGAATGGTGATAGTACATTGATTAGTATATATTTTACCATAGACTTTTAAGATACCCTGACTTTATATGTTGATACCCGAGTCACAGAAGTCCAGGTTAAAAGTATCTCTGTATGGATACCCGATTTCAGAAGGCAATGACATAATGCAAGGCACTTTCAGAGAGTTATACAGGACTTCACGTTCAAAAACATAGCTTTCTTTAAGTTTCTGTTATGGTTTTCCCAGCACCGTGGTATGGTGGACCAAGGGTGGTAGTCACTTAAACCAGGTTTTGCTAATATCAAGTAGAAAACCAGTGGGGCAGACAGAGGGGTAGAATTTAGTTTTTCAGGATATTATGTAATTGTAGTTGCTCTGGTGCTCTACTTGGTTTTCTTACAGACCCCTGCAAAAGTCATTACATGCCTTGTGCTAAATAGTTGGAAAAGAGAAAATACTCAGTGCAGGCAGGAGCCTAAATTCTGGTGTTTCCTAACTTTTGAGTGTTTGACATAATGAGTTGAAGAAAATATGTAACATGGCTGTGTGTATTGAAAAGATCAGGGATGTTTTAGTTAACATTTAGAAATCATCACTTCTGTAACTTTTGTAGAACCACAGGAAAGGAGGGTTAGAGGACACTTTTAAATACCATCTAATTTACTTCCCCTCCCCCCAGATAAGATCAACTGCATTATGTAATTTTGGTCAAATAGATGCTTTGCCTGGTTTTGACGGTCTCTGATGATGGAGATTTTGTATCATACTTGAATACTGGTCTAGATGTACTATTAATACATTTGAATGTTTTTTCATAAGATCTAACTTCAATCCTTGCTGTATTTCAGGCCTGTTTCTTTTGTCTACTATTCATTTCGAAAATAGATCATAGTGATTCTGTGGGTGTTTTTCCCCTATTGAGTGGCTTTTTTTTCCTATTTAAAGCGAAGAGTTATTTACTTCAGTTTCCCTGTTCCAGTCTAAATGATACAGAGAAAGAGTAAGGAAAAATTAAGCCTAAAACTCAGCTGTCATATGTATTGATTTATTTTTGTAGGGATTCCTCTTGGAAAATGCCAAGCCGGAGGTATGCTGATGGTGAGGTGGTGATGGGCCGTTGGCCAGGAAGTGTCTTGTACTATGAAGTACAAGTGACTAGTTATGATGATGTTTCTCATCTTTATACTGTGAAGTACAAAGATGGGACTGAACTTGCATTGAAAGAAAGTGATATAAGGGTGAGTATACGTTTATATAATTCTCAGTATTTCTAGTGGAAAATTACATTCGTGTTGTGATGCAGATAAAAATACAACTTATAATTGCATGGTTGCTTTGCAATGTTTCATTGTATCTTCAAGGAATTGGTGCTACATAATAGCTCTTTCCTACATGATATTTCAAGAAGAGATTCAGAATGCTTACCCTCTTTTTAAAGAAGTATGATTATTTTACGTATGTTGAAAAAATAGCGATACGTTAGGGGAAAATAAGTCTGATTGTTCAAGAACTTTGTAACGTGATTGTCCATGAGAAATTGTTTTTGGGTAGCTTATAAACCTAGTAATTGGGGGGTTGATGCTAATTTGACTTTTTTCCTTCTCTAAATAAGAAAATTCAAAACCAAATGTGGGTAAGCATGTAGGTGAGGATCACTGTAAATATAAATAGCACATACTATAATACTACCCTTTAAGAACATACTTAAAATAACTGTGAATAGCTTGTACTTTTTTAGGTCCCCAAAGGTTTCATAAGGTATCCTACTCTGTTTGTGACAATTAGGGACTTGTGAAAAAGGGTCATGTCATATGAGCACATCTCTTCCTTCCTCTTTACATATCTTTATTACTTCATTTTCTTTTCCTACTAAAGGCCTTCAAAACTCTGTACAAGTTTTATTACAGTTTAAAATATGATAATGCCTAAGACAAAAAGCTATTTGAATGCTTGCAGTAGTTCTTTTTTGGTGTTTTTTTGTTTTTTTGTTTTTTTTTTTAAAGGCCTGTTCTGAAACCTGTGTAAGTTCAAAGCTTATTTGTGTTTGATATGTGAACTGTAATTTCACTTTTTGGCAGCAGTGTACATGCCCTGTAACTGGCCTTTTTGGGACGGGGTGGAACAAAATGCTTCTGCCTTAAGGTAGACAGCTGTTTTCACTGCTCTAAGACTTTCAAACTTGTTTACTTCATGCTTGCAGGTTAGCAAACTCAAGCTAAGAAAATACCTTTGTCATAAAGCATTCATGCTCTATGCAAGTTCTGTCGTGGAAACTTTATGTGGGAAAATTAGTATCGTAGACTTCACAGGGAAGTAAAACTGAATACTTTGTGGGAAGACTTTATGAAATTACTTATCTAATTTAATGATTTAGATGACTTAGGTTTTTTTATGTTGATTTGAGCTGTGTTGCCTTAAAGAGATCACTGATCTTGATACGCCAAATATATTAATAAAGCTAAGTAATTGAAATGATAGCCATCTCTTAAGGCTTAAGAGACAGCTTATTTATTTACTTATGCAAAGGCTTAAGAGGGTAGTATGGTGAAGAACTTGGTGCTCACATTGATAGCTTATATCCGTATTGTGGTTTCTGTAGCTTTGAAAGGATTTGTCAGCAGTTGGACTCTGGACAGGATTGTTCGGCCGTTGCCAGTAGAATTGAAAATTGAGTGTGTTGTAATTGTTCTTAAGGTCTTAATAGCCTTTCTCCAGCCTCAGTAAAGGAAATAGTTCTGTAGAACTATGTGTTAGTCCTCATTGCAAAAAAAACCACCCAAACTTTCTGAAAGTGTTCTATGGAACATCTAAGGTAAACTTTCACTTTCGTCCTGTCTTTTAGTCACAATCATCGTTCAAGCACAGGAAAAGCCATTCCTCTTCAAGTTCTCCCTCCAGAAGAAGTACTAGCAGATCTCGATCTAGATCTCCTGGTCGGCCAGCAAAAGGCAGACGTCGTTCTTCTTCCCAAAGCAGAGAACAGAAAGATGACAAAAAGAAGACCATTCAGGAAACCAGTTTATCTCTACCGGTATTATGTTTTTCTGTTTGTTTTTCCTTTGTGTGGGTTTGTTTAAACTTTTTTTTTTTAAAGCAAACTTTTTAGAAAGGTTTGTTTTTTGCATACTGGGTTTATTATTTTAAAAACTAGCTGTAGTTCATGTTCCATGAATGACATAGTTGCAAAAGTGTGTCTCAGAACTGCCTTTTTTTTTTTTTTTTTTTTTTGAGGATATTCTGGAAATGTAAACCTATGTTGCTACATTCAAGTTGAATATAGTGGTGCAGTGAAGTTCTCAGAATTCAAATGCAAATTCTTTAATATTTTAATATTGAAGTCATTGTTAGCCATATGCTCCCTCTTGTAAAATGGGGCAAAGGAAGTTAGCCTACTTTTAAGATATATTGATCAATGCATAGCAGGTAGGTATTAGAATTTGAAATAAAATGAGTTCTGTTTTCATATACAGTTCATTAAAATAGTAATGGAAAGTGTGATGCTTCTATGGGAGAATTGCTGCAGAACTCAAGTGTGGAGCATATGTTTGTGGCCGTACTCTTTGATAATATTGCAGAACTGCTTTCATTATTAAAACTTTCCTGTAAGGATTTGTAAGTTTATCAAATATTTGTGTTTTAGCTGAAATTTATCATGTTTGTTCTCAGCCTTTTTGTGAAGGTTATACTGAGTACTAAAAAGGATTCTGGTGTTCTGTAAGTGAAGCATAGTAGAGGTGATGTTTCTCCATTAAGAGAAAAATGACATTTCTTCTACGTCTTGTGCCCCTGGGATAGCTTCCAGTGATACTTGCTTGACACACAGTCCCTTGAATTGGAAATGCCTTCTCATCTCACCAGAAAATAAATAGGTTTTAGTTAGGTTTCAACTAAACCGAACCAATCTAAACTGAATAGATAGGTTTAATTTAGTAAATCGCTACTACTAGAAACATTCTTTGGCACTGAAATTGCTGAGGTTTGTTTTGCAGTGAACTACTTTGAGCTGTGTGACCCAGTGCATAGCCTGTGGACCATATGCTTGTTTTAAGTAGTTTGTAGCCAGCAACTACGCTTTACTGTGGACAAAATGTTAAAATATCTTTGGTGTTTTTCTCCTGGCTTCGAATTGAGTAGGATTGATTTGTTGACTTTTGTATGACTGGATTGACCCTTTTCAACAAAGCGTTAGTTGCAATAAAACAAACCAGATGAAGCGTGTTGTTCCAGCATTGTGTAAGCTAGACTCATTAAAGGAATTTTTGTAAGAGAATTTACTTCATAGAAAGGTTTTTAACGGAACACCAAACTCTCAGTCCTGCAGAGCAGTGTCATATATAGGACACTTAAATTTCCTCTGCTTTCCTAATGGAATTACTAAATAGACATGTATTTTGTACTTGCCAGTTCCTAATGTTGAGTTAAAAATAGCTTGGAAGCTGTATTCTTACTTAATTTGACTGTTAATTAAAAAAAAAAAATAAATTAGTAAACTTTTCTTTTTCTTAAATGAGTTTTCCTCTCCTGTTTGTGAGCTGAAACTGTTCATATGTTGGTTATTGAATCCACTTGTTTTCCTGTAGAGACAACTGGAGAAGTTGCAGTTGGAAAAAAAACCTAGATGGTGTTCTTAATTATTCATTATATACTTACACTTAATGAAGCTGTTATTTTCAGAAGGCTAAAACTATGGGTTTTTACTTTAACCAGAAACCAAGTGAGAATAACACCAGAAGGTACAATGGTGAACCTGAGAGTACAGAAAAAAATGACACATCCTGCGTAATCTTGGAGGTAAGAACACTGTATTTACTCTTAGTTTTACATTGTTTTACCCTAACTTGGAGTACTGTATGGGGGGAGTACTGTATATTGGTGTTTTGTAGTGAATATTGTCCTCCTAAATATGAAATATTGGAGTAAAATCACTGGGATTTATTATTTAGTAAATTCTTCTTATTCATTAACAGCAAAAATTGAAACCAGACCTGGAAACAGAGCGTGTGCTTGAACACTACAGCTTGCGTCCAAGAAAAGAAGAAAAGAAAAAAGAAGAGATACATTCAGAGGAAAAGATTTTTGAGACCATAAAAACAGTTGAGAAAGCATCATCAAAACCAAAGGAGCTAGAGTTCGGTGGAAGAATTGGTATGTGTGCAAATTGTCCTATTGGTTGAAATTGGTACTTCTATGTTTTTTACTTACTGACCAAATTAACATCAGGAACTGTTTCTCCAGTTTTGGGACCCTGGTGGCAGAATTCAGAGCCATATGACAGTGCTTCATGTAGTCTGTACTGGTACTGGTAGCAGTCAGTTAACTGTTACTACACCTGATTCTCTTGTGAAATGTAGTGAAGAAAGTGAGCCTTCCCATGCACAGTGAGATTTAACTATTTCCAGATTAATTTAAGAAGTAACTAGAGAAGTTTTTACATTTTCAAAATCTAGATACTTTGAAGTTTACAGTAAAGTATTCTTTAGATTTTTATTTTTTTTTCTGAACAGTTTTGAAGGGATGCAATGGGTGTCCTTTGGTTTGGTTATATGACCATTTACGGGTGTGAGAAGAATGTCTCTGTCCCCTTGCATGACTGGGGACTTGCTGGTGGTTTGCTTCTGCTTCAGGAATAGATGACAACCTTTTCTTTGTTGTTAAGTTATTATTGTGCTTTATTATTTGGATCAAAACTATTAATAAGATTTTTTTCCATTTTCTGTGTTTATTTTCTACTATGGCATCATGTCTGTTTACAGGGACCTTCATACTGATATTTTTCCTGCCTGCTACTGTATTCTACTTGCTGTTGATGTGCAAGCAAGATGACCCCAGTCTTCTGAATTTCCCTCCTCCTCTCCCAGCGCTTGAAAGTCTTTGGGAGGCTCGGGTGTTTGGTGTTTTTCTTGTGTGGTTTTTCCTTCAAGCTCTGCTTTCTTTACTGCCAGTTGGAAAGGTAAGCTGTTCGGTAGCAGTTGGGTCTTTATGGATAATTGTGCTTTAGGCTGAAAATAGGCTATGTTCTTAATGCAGTG
Organism: Actenoides lindsayi; assembly: GCA_025331215.1. Classification (NCBI taxonomy): domain Eukaryota; kingdom Metazoa; phylum Chordata; class Aves; order Coraciiformes; family Alcedinidae; genus Actenoides; species Actenoides lindsayi. The sequence continues at coordinate 21,771 of WTSP01016323.1, read as the reverse complement.
AATTTGAAAGCAAATTAATTAGTTTTCCATATTAAGCTGAAATGTGGCTTGCTGCAGATTTCTGTAGGCTTAAAATATCACAGTTTATTAAGAATTTAATGTCTGTGCATTTCAGTCTTACAGTACAAAAGGCAGAAGGCATCATATAGGAGTTCAAAGCATGGATAAAATTTGCTTGATAGAATTTTGGAAGAATTTTGGGTACTTGTCTTTTAAATCAGCAAACTGCTTGATACTCAGTCTCTTATTGGTATCCAGTGTTTTGGAATGTAATCTTCACTTACGGGACGCTATAAACCATTGTAGCCATATGTATATCAGGCAAATGCTCAATTTCCCTCTCTTTTTGTGACTTGAAGGATACAGGCAGATTCTGAAAGAATACAAATAGATCATTCAATCATGTTGTGCTATAGCTATACAGTTTACAATGATTGGAGCTGTGATTGGATTCTCTTGAGGCTGGTTAGGAAAAATTTCTTTTTTCTTTTTTGGCTTCTGTTGTTTTTTTGGGTGGGTTTTTTGTTTGTTTAGGGTTTTTTCTATTTTTGGTTGGTTGGTTTGGTCTTTTTATGTTTTTACTTGAAATGTTACCCTTTTGCTATCCAAAGTATGATTTCAAGAGCAATGCATAATCTTCAGATTTGAATGTGTCCAACTGATTACCTTGATTATACATCTTTGTGGCAGAAACGTACTTGATTTCCATGCTCTGCTTGTGCTCTCAGAACGTACTTTGTTGAAAACACTGGTATTTTATTCTTCCCAGGTTGTAGAAGGCCTGCCTCTTTCAAGTGGGAGGAGACTACAGTACCGGATAAATGGTAAGCATGCTTATTCTGCAATTTGATACCACTAATTGATTTGCAGTGCTCAGGATGTGTAAAATGATGAAAGGTACACTCTGTTGTCAAACTAGGTATCTGCTGTAAATCTTTCAGAAATAGGTTGAACCTGTTCTTGGAAAAAGAAGATGAGTAATGATCAGGAACTAGCTGCCCCAAGAGCAAGACATTACACTATACAGGGCATCGGGACTTCATCCAGTTGTGACTGGGGACTCCTGTCATGTTCCTCACATAATTCTAAATGGACAGTTTCCTATTGGAAGTGTTCATAATGCTCATGTAATAAAGATCCTTCCTCGGTAGGAGATGTTTTGGAATAATCTGCTAGATCACCTCAGATGTCTGATATATAGACCAGTAAGAAGTGCGCTGTAATTGATTTAAGATGTTCTTATTCTTGCCTGGCAAAGAACAGTTCTAAGTCCTTAATCAGATCAAATTTTGCTTCTTAGCAATGAGGCAAGTTTCTCATCTACTTTTAGAGTATGGCTTAACACATCAGCAGTCCTGCTTTTCAGGCTTAAATAGAAAATTATACTTTGATGACTTGTAGCTATTCCAGAATACCTATTTGATTAGTCAGTTTGAGGAAACTATCTGATGGTAGTGGAATCCCAACGTTATATTAAAAAGTGAGTGGGGTTTTGTCATAATCTAGTAAAATTCATGATTTCAAAGTTGGAATAGGTCTGTAAATCATAAAAGCAGAGTGAATTACATCCTGCAGAAGTGAGTTACACTGAGGCTGCCTCGTAACTTTTTTGGTGTTGGACTTCTGTCTTTAGTAGGGGCATAGTCCTGCAATTTTTAATTTTTTTTATTTTATTTTTTGTGTGTCTGTATTCTGATAAAAGGAGGAAATAAGCTACATGATTTACATGGTTTAAAAAGGAAAAAAAAAAAAAGATTATCTTGCTGCTTCAGAGGCTAATTGTCAAAGCAACTTTGAAAGCCTTCTTGAGGGAAGACCACCAGTGACAGGACAAGAGGCAATGAATGCAAACTGAAGTACAGGAGGTTCTGTCTGAGTATCAGGAAACACTTGTTTTACTGTGAGGGTTACTGAGCACTGGCACAGGTTGCCCAGAGAAGTTGTGGAGTCTCTATCCTTGGAGATACTCTAAACCATCTGGGCATGGTTCTGGGCAACCAGCTCTAGGTGGGCTTGCTCAGGCAGGGCGTTTGGATTGAATGAGTTTTGTAGGTCCCTTCTAGCCTCAACCATTGTGACCCTGTGAAAGGGTTCATAGAAGGTACTTAAGTGAGCTGCACTAGAGCTGCGTGCTTATATTTGGGCATCATTACATTCTGTGATTTTTTTTTTACTCTCACAACTACAAAAGTTTTGTGTTCAAGTTTTGACTAGATAATTATTTTAATACATCACTGCTATTCTGTGTCAAGGTACATAGGAAGATAACTGCAGTTTCTTTTTTGAACTGAGCTGTCACAAAGAGAAGGTTTTGTAACTTGCTGTTGTCATCCAGTAGTAGTGTCAGTGTCCATTTTTCCACTAAAAGCTGAAATTTGATCATATGTCACTGTAAAAAATGTAGGAGAGCCTGGAGTGTTCCTGCCTCATATCCTTTTCATGAGGAGCAGAGGAAATTTCAGGGCATAGATAAAATGTCTTGGAGATAGTGCTTTGCTCCAAAAATTTGAAACTCAGGAGTGTGGGATGTGTAAGACATTATTGGAATATATCTTGGAAGAAGTAAAAATGCAGAAAGGCTGGACTGGATAGGTTTTACTAGAATTAAATTTTTTTGTTGTTATTTTTTTTTTTGCCTAATACATTTTTCTCCTACTTCCTTTAGGGTTTTATTCCTTTATTTTCACTGCTGCAGCTATTGGAGTTTTATTATACTTTCAGTTTGACCTTCATTATTTGTATGATCACTTCATGCAGTTTGCAGTCTCAGCTGCAGCTTTTTCTATGGTGTTAAGTATTTATCTGTATATTCGGTCCCTGAAAGCACCCGAGGAAGAATTAGCACCAGGTGGAAATTCTGGTGAGTTACAAAATTTTTGGATAATTTCTTTCCAATTGTTTGCTACAGTTTCATTTTTATTAATAAAATGCTAGATTTAGGGCTTATGGAAAGTAAAAGTCGCAGTATTAAAAGTATAAAATTCATGTTGCACGTTAAATGGCAATTTTTAGTTCACACTTGGATACTATAAAATGCTTAAAATTTTAGTTGGATTATTTGGATTACTTATGCAAAATTATCTTGGCTGATCTAGTCTCCTAGTGATGAGAGGACAGTTCCTTCCTTTCTGTTTTCAGCATTTGTCTGAGAGGCTGTCTAGTTTGCTTCATAGTTCAACCTAATGAATCTAATGAAGTTCAACAAGGATAATGTAGAGCCCTACACCTGGGGAGGAATAACACCACGCACCAGTACAAGTTAGAGGTTGACCTGCTGGAAAGCAGCTCCATGGAGAAGGACCTTGCAGTCCTTGTGGACAGTAAGTTATCCATGGGACAGCAGTGTGCACTTGTGGCCAAGAAGGCCAATGGTATCGTGGGGTGCATAAAGGAGAATGTGTCCAGCAGGTCAAGGGAGGTTCTTGTCCCCTTCTACTTTGCCCTAGTGAGGCCATATCTGGAGTACTGTGTCCAGTTCTGGGCTCCCCAGTTCAAGAGGGATGGGCAAATACTAGGGACAGTCCAATGGAGGACTACAAGAATGATGAAGGGACTGGAACATCTCTCTTATAAGGAAAGGCTGAGAGACCTGGGACTGTTTAGTCTGGAGAAGAGAAGATGGAAAGGGGACCTTATTAATGTATACAAATATCTGAAGGGTGGGTGTCAAGTAGAAGGGGGCCAGTCTCTCTTCAGTGGTGCCTTGTGGTAGGATGAGGGACAATGGTCACAAACTGGAACACACAAAGTTCCACCTCAACAACAGGAAAAACTTTACTGTAAGGGTGATAGAGCCCTGGAAGAGGCTGCCCGGAGAGGCTGTGGAGTCTCCTCTAGAGACTTTCAGAACCCACCTGGATATTTTCTTGTGTGGCCTGCCCTGTGTGATCCTGCTCTCACAGGGAGGGCTGGACTCTACGGTCTCCAGAGGTCCCTTCCAACTGTTACTATTCTGTGATTCTCTGGCTGTGCCCCTGCTGGTGGCCTTTTCCTGAAACAGCTGGGAAGGGAAAGAAAAACTGAAAAGTCTAGATATTTTGGCAGTGGGAAGTCAAGTACAGAAATGAAATTATGGTATATTTCTAAACTTTTGTTTTGCTGTGCACTTTTAAATCTAGTTAGCTGAATTGAGTTTTCCAAAAAAAGTTTGATTCTGTCATGAGACTGACTGCCTAACTAGAAAATATCAATTATATGCATATGTTTACGTAGGACAAAAGAGATTGAGAAGTCTATTAGCATTAAATATTAAACAAATTGCCTTGAAAAGTCATAGGGCCACTAAGAAAAGGAGTTTATGGACAGAACATTTCATATATTAAAATGAAGTATTAGAATATCCTCAGTTCCTTTATCAGTGAAGCATATATGTGTGTGAAGGGAAATAATAAATCATTTTTTCTTTGAAAAGTGTAGTTAGTTCTAGTCTCTGTTAGTGACACAGTAGTAGCATTCCATAACTGTTCTACAGCGTGCTTGTTATTTGCTAACTCAGTTCAAGTTATCTTGAAGGTATTGTATTTTCCTCCTTTCCATCTCTTTTGACGGACAGGTCATTGTTAAAGCTAAAGGAATATTTGCTCCCAGAGAAGAGCAATGAAGTTGGAGGAAAAGTAGAATTAATTAATACCATAAGATCATGTTCATGGTAACTGATGTGAGCTCCAGGATAAGGCTGAAAATAAAGAAGGAGCAAGTGTCAAGGAGAAAGAAGACTAAAGTAACTTCTAAAATGTTTAGTCCTCCTAATAAATAAAATATTTGGGCCTCTTAAAATAGAAACCGTGTGTGTTTTGCTTTGTATTTTGCATATACTCTTACATTTTCCTTGCCAGTCTAAAGGCTTAATTTTATTTATAATGAGAGAACTTTAGTATAAAGTAGGAACTGCTCTATGGGGAGTAGTGTAGTTGCAGACGAAAGGAAGAGTATTGCTAACAAAGACTATGCCTTATCTGCAGGGTATTTTGTTTATGATTTTTTTACTGGACATGAGTTAAACCCTCGTATTGGCAGCTTTGACCTCAAATACTTCTGTGAGTTGCGTCCGGGATTAATAGGCTGGGTGAGTCAGTACTCTTAGTTACTTTATTTGCTTATATATTACACAAATGGATTATTTATACATTATATATATATATCTATCTTTAATACATATACATATCTTTAATACAGTGTAAACTGGAAAAAAGTACTTGCAAACAGTTTCATGTCGCCAGATGTTTAATCACCATTTTTACTCTCTTTAGGAAAATTTCTACACTCTAGCTTCTTTGCTTTGTGGGAAATGAAAACCTTTCTTCAAGTATTCATATGTTGAAGTTATCCAGCTTCAGAAATGGAATTAGTTGCAAACTGTGACTTGTGAAATAGGCTGTTATTTGTTTAAACTTAAACATTGGTCTAAAACATATGTATGAAGATGTCCTATAGTCTAATACAAAAGATCACTTTCTTTTACAAGGAAAATTTGTAATAAAATATTTTCTAAACTAGGTTGTGATAAACTTGGCAATGCTTTTGGCCGAGATGAAGATACACAATCAAAGTATGCCATCACTGTCAATGATACTTGTGAACAGCTTTCAGCTTTTATATGTGGTGGATGCTCTTTGGAATGAGGTAAATGACAAACATATTAAACTGTTACCATTTCTACTTACAGTGTTAAATGAATGAAGCTTTATAAATTCCTTCCTCCTTTTTTCTAGGAAGCTATTTTGACTACAATGGATATTACCCATGATGGATTTGGATTCATGCTAGCATTTGGAGATTTGGTGTGGGTTCCATTTGTCTACAGTCTGCAGGCCTTCTATTTAGTTAGTCATCCTACTGCAATTTCTTGGCCTGCTGCTGTTGCAATTACTGTTCTGAACTGTAAGTTACAGTAAACGTTACTGGTAGTAATAATGTAGTATTGATTTTGTTTCAGTTTGTGAGGTGAAGCTTTAGCTAAGATGCAGTGACCATACTTTCTGTTTTGCCACAACTGATGGAAGCATGTGTCTGCTTATTGTTTAATAAAAAGAATATAATAAATTATGGTTTTGTTAAATGAAGGCTAAATGAGTCTCTGGACACCAAACTGTCGAGAGGCATCTGTAGATGGATGCTGTCTGCAGTGGCAGGAATGACTTAAAACATTTTGAATGAAGTGTATCCAATGCCTTTTTAAAGTCAGTTTGGGTGACTGCACGTGACTTTGATTTTAAAAAAAAAAAGTCAATAGTTCATTGGTAATGCTTTCCTGAACCTAGGGAAGATTTAGAAGTTTTGTTATTTAACAATTTGCATCTCCTTCCCTGATGCCAGTAGCTATAAACTCACTTGGATGGAAAACATCTTTTTTCTAGCCAGGTGTTTTGAGAAAGCATCTTTAGGGGACCTTAAATTTGCACCAGTATGACCCTGTAGTTTGTCCTTTTCATCTAGGTAGTAAACCTAAAAGAAGCAGCTTTTTTTAGATAGAACAAAGAATGTAAGTGCTTGGAAAGAATGAGGGCATACAACTTACTATAGGCAGTGCTGAGAAAGAAAATTAAATTATTTTTTTTTTGTTAAACATTTTTATTTGGAGTATGTTGTGATCGTGTTTTTTTCAGTACAGCCTCAGAAAAAGCAAATTTTAGCTGCCTTGTGAAAGGGATGGGGGAAATTAATTTCAAAACCAGATCGTACTTCATTATCTGGGTCTCTTAATGATGTGAAGTACTAAGTAGTCGGTCAGTTTGTGGAGTAGGCGTTGTAGCAAAATACTGGGCTGCTAATAGAGCTGTAGTCTTATAAACTGCAGCACATCACCGTATATGAATTTCAAACTCAATGTTACATTAATCAGCTAAGTCAGATATGAATGTAAAAACTGATGTGAAAATAAAGCTTCTCCAGTATCTTAAAAGTTGGCTAGTAATGTGTAAGAGTGTATGACATGCAGCTTTCCAATAGCATTAGAGCTCTGAGAACTGGAGAATGAATACCAGTTACATCCCTGAGGAAAAGAGTTCGATGTAATAGGACTGTCATCATGTGAGTGCTTTTGTTGAAGGAAAATACTGAGAAATACTGAAAATTCAAATGAAATAATCTTTCTTTTCAGGTATTGGGTATTACATATTCCGTAGCGCAAATTCTCAGAAAAATAACTTCCGAAGGAATCCAGCAGATCCTAAACTGGCCTGTAAGTGCATTTTGTATTTGTTCCATTGCTACACAATGTCTCTTTGTACTATTTAAATACACATTTCAATTGTTGTGTTGACTACAATGCTCTATTCACAGATCTGAAATTTATACCCACTGCAACTGGAAAAGGGCTTCTTGTCACGGGTTGGTGGGGTTTTGTTCGTCACCCTAATTATCTCGGTGACATCATCATGGCTCTGGCATGGTCCCTACCATGTGGTAAGTTCCTGAAACTAAAGTGGATTTTATCAAAAGTCTAATCATCTTGTAGGCATCTCTTCTCCAGGCTGAACAACCCCAACTCTCTCAGCCTTCGTAGAAGTGCTCCAGCCCCCTGATCATTTTTGTGGCCATTCTCTGGACCTGCTTGAGCAGGTCTTATTTTGTGGATCCCAGAGCTACACACAGTACTGCAGGTGGGGTCTCAACAGAGCAGACAAGAGCGGGAGAATCACCTCCCTTGACCTGCATGCAGGTTTTTTTGGTGCAGCCCAGGATGCAGTTGGCTTTCTGGGCTGCAGGTGCACATTGCCAGCTTTTCATTCACAAGTCAAATAGTGTGCTTGGAGCAAATCCAGAGTTACCATCTGTAGCCAAAATGGAGAAAAACGTGGGGCTTGTGTGGGGCAACACAGTGCTGCAGAGCTTTAACTGTTTCTCTGGTTTTGGTAGCTAAAGAACTGAAAACCTGCCAGCTTTGCATGCACCAAGAGTGGAGTTGGTAGATTGAAATTCCGAATTTTAAGGCTTTTTTTGGTTTTGGTTTTGTTTTTTTGTGGGTCTTTTCCTATTGGCATGTAAACATCACACAATTTTTGCACTATCCTCTTTGAGTATTTGATGCTTCACAGTGCGAGTGTACAACGCTTCAGTCCATTACAGGTATATGTCACCAGCTTAGTACATGTTGAACTCACTCTATTTGACTCTATCTCAAAGGTTTTTTTTTGAACCTAAACAATTGTGTGATTCCATGTTGTTACTAGCCAACATTTCTGGATTTATACTTTTTGCAGTGTCTGAAGTGACTTTCTCACTTTATCCTACAGGTTTTAATCACATTTTACCATATTTCTACGTGATCTATTTCATCTGCTTGCTTGTTCATAGAGAAGCTCGTGATGAACATCATTGTAAGCAAAAATACGGCTTGGCATGGGAAAGGTATTGCCAGCGTGTACCGTACCGCATATTTCCTTACATCTACTAGAGTGCTCCGGAGGCCTGATTTGCAAATTACTGCTAAAGTTAGGGTTTTTTGCAAATAAAAAGATACCTCTTACCTTTGCACTTGGTCTATTTATTATTTAGGCTTTTTTTTTTTTTAAAAAAAAAAAAAGTGACCAAACAGTGGAGTGCATCAACAGGTATTTACAAGTAATCTTAAACCTATGAATTATGTGAACTGACCATCTGTGACTCAATTTTTTTAAAATGGTGAATTTTTAAAAGTGTTGGATCCCTAATTTTTCAAGTTAAATTTGATCTAGAATCCTGAGTTTACATTTTTTACTGCATTTAATTAAGCACTGTGATGTAAAATATCTTATTTTTTAATACAATAGATACAGGAATTCCATCCAGTTCATTTTTTTGGTGTTACTTGTACCATCTAAGTTCAGATGTCTGACGTAGTTGCCTGAAGTGGAGAAGCATCAGGGTCTTTTTGGTCTGTGCTGGAAGCAGAGGATTTGACCCACAGGAGAGGCCCGTGCTGCTGGCAGTGCCGCTCAGCAACCCTGGCCCAGCTCAGCTGGGTGGTTGTCCCCCTCCTGGCTTTTCATTAATGGGATTCTTTTGGTCACGGAAGCTCAGGTGGCCCCTCCTGCCCTGTGCCTGCAGGAGGGATGAAGGAATGGGATCGGGAGAAGCGAAGGGGCACAACTGTCCCATCTCATCCCCATGTTCTCGAGTCAGTGTCAGCACTGACCGAGGAGGGACTCTGAGCTGCCACCTGGCAGCACCCCTGACCCTAGAGAGAAGCTACACTTCTGGCTCAGACTCCTGAAGGTAGATGATACAAACACTTGTTTTGGCTGTGAACGCGAGTCCTGCATCTAGCGTTGAACACGGGGTAGCAGCAGGTGCAGTGTATGAGTATGTGACAGAAAAGAATAAAATGTCCACAGTTGACTTATTCTGAGCTTTGTAAATTATGTCTTAATGTACCATAGCGTTTACCAGTGTATAATAAAGCCTCCATGTTTTTGCTGTACAGTGTTTGGATTTGAAAACGCGATAGCTTTTTTTAGAAACAGGAGAAATCAGTAACTAAACACATTTCCAGTGATTTTTTTTATTTTTTTTTTTCCTTTTAAGTGTTCATTGGATAAAGTTTTTTTGTAAAGTTAATGTATTAATTCTGGAAACAACTGAAGTGTTCACTTAAATATTTGTATTGATGCATATGCTATGAAGATACAGGAAATGCTCCTCGATCCAAAGTTGTTCTTTTTTTAATTTGGCATTGCTACCTCATATGTAGGTTTTGCCTTTTGTACTGTTGCAGATAGAGAAAATAGCTATTTTTTTGCTATTGCTATTTAAAACAACATTTTTTACATGAGCCTGTGGTTAAACTCAACCACTTTCTAATATATTTTTGTACATATTTGACTTTATAACTAATGTACGTGTTCTAGTCACTAGTTGTTCTTGGTCTAACTGGCTGTAAATCAGATGCTCCTGCGGTATTTACTTCATAAGTAGAATAATTTTATATTTTACTGAAATAACCTTGCATTAATTAAGTAGCTTTTATTCCGTTGTCACAACTGAAGAACTTTTCACATACTTCATACATGAGGTTTATAGCACAAATTGTCCAAAAAAGCTTATAAGAATCTTAAATGTAGTGCAGGTACCTCTATACTTCGCTTGCAGGAAGGTTCCTAATAAATCAAAATTGCTATTACTTAGCCATAATTTTCAGTTCTTTTAAAATGTTGATGTAATTAAAATCTAGCACATGGTTCTCTTTTGTTGTTTTTTTTAATAAAAGAACCCTCTATTTTGTACACAGGCATTTTTTTTTTTAAAGATAATTGTACATTTGAAGTGTATATAATGTAGCTTGATTTGACAGTCTTCTCTGAAAAATCTGTATGTTGGTGTAAGGAAAATGTTTTAAGACAACTACTTTGACTCTTGTTAGAAACAGCAGTGCCTGTAACAACACTGAAGAGCATTTACTCCTGTGAAGTAGCAGATGGAACTGGGATACTTTTTTCGATGGTTGCTCAATGGATTAGTGGGAAATAAACCAATCATTTAATTGCACCAATTTGCAGCTGGTGTTTTAAAAATGTATGGAAGGGTGGGCCAGTTTTAACTCCTCGGCCTGTTAAGCGAGGAGATGCCACTGCCATCCCAGTTTTATCTGATTTAACAACACAAGGTTGTTAAAATGTAATTTGGAGCCCTTGTCTTTAAGAAACAGATCTTGGCCAATGATAACTTCAGTTTATTTTATGTGCTGAGTTTTATGTGAATTTGATTTTGAAGTAATTGTTTTTAATACAAACAAGTTTAAAATAAAGCTTTTGCTTAAAACTAAGCTAGTGCTTTTCTTTTTTCCAATTCTTGGTGATGTCTGAAAAAAAAAACCCCATTGATTTATTAAGTAAAGATCCAAGTTTGAATTTGCTTTTGTCTGCAGTTGTGGGTGAGTGTTACAAGCTCATGTATGGTGCTTCTCTTAGCCTGTCTGGGAACGTTAAGGAAAGGAGGTCTCTGTTTTAAAGGAGATCTCCATTTCTCCTTTTTCTTCTGCTTCTCCATGCATAAGTTTACAGATCCACTATCAGCCTGAGAGCACGTTTGTTCTCTGAATCTGCTCTGTGTTGCTTGCTTTCCACATGTGGCTGAACTGAACGTCAGAGTTCGAAGCAGTAAGGTGTCATGGCTGGGGAAAGAAAAGCGGGCTGAAAAACCTCACTGACTGCAATTGTTACTAAGTTAGGAAAAAAGTGATTATCTTTGCTAGAAAAGATAGTGGCTTCTGAGAAATGAAGTACTTGTTCTTGCACATGTCTGAGAATTGTCAGTTGTGGAGCTGGCAGAGCAGGGCACCTGCTTTTGTGACTGACTTTGTCCTTGCTTGGGTGGTAGAGGGACAGCTTTTACACAGTGAATTGGTCAGCCTGGAGATGATGGCACCCTCTGTCTTCAGGGAGTCCAGTGAAGTGGGAAGGCTAATGCATTGCCTCTTTTTGTTCCTCCATTCTCTTAATCCAAAAAGAAATTAATTTTAACTGGGTAAAGACAGAATTAACGCTTGTCTTGTCTGTAGTAGATTGTATTTTTCCCCACAGCTTTTATGAGAAGTCAGACCCAAACAACCCATTCATGTAATAGTGGGATACAGCCTAAGGCCTACTGCACAGGAAAAAAAATTGTACTACTTTGACCAGACATGAACAAGACTTATGAAAATACATTCTATGACTAAAGGAACAGTGATGATAATTTTGCCTACAGAAAGTTAGTTACCATGGGTAATAAAACTGTTTGCTTATATTACATTTACAATAGCTCATTAAATTCCCATCACTTCTTCCTGGCCTATCCCTTCTGAAGAGTTAATAGCACTCAAATTGTGTGAGTCATCCCACCATCTTTCCATAAGGGCAACTCTATCATAGTTTTTCTTGCTGCACAATGGCTTCTAGCTCCTCCTGTTTGTTGCCTGTGTTTCATGCATTGGTACAGATACGCTTCAGATGGGTTACTGATCCTGCCGCCTTTTGGAGGGGAGAAGTCCGAACCCCTCCATGACCATTCTCAGGGGTTTCTGTGACTTCTGACACATTAACTCTTGCATCTTTGCTGCTGCATGGATCTCTCTGTTCTTCCTCCATTGAGATGGCAGGCCAAAGGACCTCGCTGGCAGACCATTCCTCAAATGCTGCTGTGATGCCCCCAGGATTACCTGTATAGAGCTTTTGTGCCAGGTTCTTTTTTCCCCCCTTCACAAGTGTACCCCATCTCTTGCAAGTAGTCCTGCCATCATGTAAACTGACCCATGATCAAAACCCCCAAAATTCTCCTGGTAACGCCAAGCTTGGAGCCAGGTATTGATTTGTTGGCTCTTCCTGCTACTTACCTCATCTTTCCTAGTAGCCCGAGGGATAGAGGACAACACTACCTGTGCTCCTGACCCCTTAACCAGTTGTTCCAAGGTCCTGTTTCCCTTGATTGTCCTTGGACTTGTGGTTGCAATTTCATCTCTGTCCATCTGAAAAATCAATAACGGATAGTAAGTAATCTGAGGGCCGTATCAGGGTGCAGAGTTTTTGCTTCAACGTCTTTAACCCATGCCCTGGGGAGGCAGCAGACTTCCCTAAGACGTGGGTCCAATCTGCACATTGGCCCTTCTGTTCCCTTCAGAAGGGAGTCTCCTATGACAACGATCTGTCTTTTTTCCTTTATAGAAGCAATTTTGATGTCAGGCACTGGCTGATTGAATCATGGCAACACTTCCAAATTCAGTGAACCATCATCCTTATCATTGCTTAGCTCTGCTTGCAGAACCTCATATCTATTCTGCAAGGACACGTGGAAGGATGCAGTAGTTGCAGAGGGTAAACATCTGTTGCACAGGGCAGGAACCTGCTGTCATTGCCCCCTGTCCCTTGCGTCACTGTGTTCAGACAGGCAAAGAGAGAAGGGAGAATCCCACAACTCATGTCTTGTCTTCCTGTCAGGCCTGTCTCTGGGAAGGTAGGGCGCAATCCCAATATTCTTATTGCTCTCACACTCCCTCATGCTTGTCCCAGAGCTCTACCACTAAGCAGAGGAGTTCTATATGGGCACATCTTTCACAGGTGTGCTCACAGCTTCCAGAGCTGGACGGGCTCCAGAGCTGCTCCCCTTGGTGACTGACAGTTAAGCAATTAGACTGTTTTTAACGTTTGGGGATAAACCTCAATGTAGAGCTGAATCAATGATTAAATAAAAGGTAGGGGTTTGAGTGCTTTAAGAAACAAACAGACACATCTTGTCACCATGGAGATATATATTCCATAGTTACCTGCAGTAAACCTTAGACCGCCTCTCCCTGCTACAGAATATTGGCATACGTGTGCGGGCAGGTTTTGTGGGCAGAGGTGAAGTTTCGCTCAGTAAAGATCAGGCCGCCTACTGCAGTAACATGGGGGGGCTCCACAGAAAGTGTGTAACAGGTAAATGATACTGGTTTGACACCTGTTACACAAAGGTTTCTCTTCTAGTATCTGTAGGTGTCTTGAAAAGGTACATAGGAACTTAAGATAGCGACTGGGAGTGACTTATTCCCACCTTGTTGTGACGGTCAAGTGGTTCTTCATTAGCCCTCAACATGGGTTTCAACACATGCAGTTAAATATTGAATTAGAGTACAATTTAAGAAAGAAAAAAACTCATATAATTTCAGGTTTTAATTTAGGTGTACTTTAGATATAAATTTAAATGGTATTGTTACATGCACTGAAACATGCTATATTAGTACTTACATCAGCCACATTTATGCTAAAGGAATACCATATGATTACTGACAAGAATGTTAAGCAATATAAATGGCTGAATTCTGCCTCACAAAGTGATAAAAAATTAAGCCAAATTTCAATAGTGTCCTTTAAAGAAAAAAAAAATAATCTGAATTACTGAATGTAATAATGCAGCTTTGGGTAAAATACACATTGATGTTGAAAAACAAAAGTATTTGCAGCATTAGTTTTGGAAAGTGTAAAATGTAATTTTACACCAAATGTGTGCTGGTTAAGTTGTCCTTTGATAAAGAGCAGCTCTGTGCAATATTTGTAAAGTAAAAATTATTTTTCAATAAGAAGCAAGAATATCTTTATCCTGACTTTTTTTTTTTTTTTTTTACTAACATCTTACTATGACATTCTTGTACCCTGTGGGCTGATACAATTTTCTGGTTATACTATTACATTACTACAGCCACATTGATTTCCATGGCATTATTTCTGATTTGTACTCACGTAATAAGGCTGAGAAGAATCAAATTTTCCATTTAAGGCATTTTTAAATTCAGTTGTAGATTTTCATGTCCTTCTAGATTTGAGTTCAATACTAACAGTAAATGAGAAAATATTACTGTGAAGAAGGGAAGAATGAGAAAAGATACACTTTATTTGTATCACCTCACTTTGATTAAAAATCAGTCATGGCTAAGGCAAGTTTTTGCAACATGCAGGAGTTTTTTTCAGGCCAGTTCTCCCAGCAGTTACATACAATAGCATTGAGTTCAAAACAGATTTTTAGTTGCTTTGCAGAGTATGTTAAATTAACTGCTTTTTATTAGTATTTAATTCTTAACAATTTACAAAATTAGGTGATCCTTTTGAAATCCTGCATTCTGACATGGTTCAGAACTTTACTTACCTTTCCTAAAAGAAAAGCTAGACAGATTAAATGCTAAGGAAGGTTTCCTGTTACAGCACTGTTTAAACCTGCAGCCCCTATGTGGGCATCATTCTTAATAAAAGTTTTTCCCTATTTGTAGGAATATTAGGAATTCACCCCTGCTGTAGTGGAAGATTCTCAGCAGACCACCACTTCCTTCTTCTCAAGAAGAAAAAAACCCCAACACATCTATAATATCAAAAGCACCTATAATACCAAATATCAAGTGGCGCAAGCTGAGGGACTTTTTTTGGATACAGCAGAATTAAACTTGCACTTCAAAAACCATAAATGAAACAGAAAAAAATTACTCCAGAGACTAATTTTCTTTTGAAAAGTTACTAAATGCCTAAACACTTTAAACAATTAATGCTTAACCTGCAGGAAAAAAAAAAACCCCAAAACAATAGTTTATCTGCTATTAGAGTAATTTATCTTTTTCAGGCACTGCTGTAAGGTTCACAGCAGTATCATCCAACTCCTCCTCATACAAATCAAACACTTCTTCAAAATTCAGACTGCAGCTTAAATCTCCTAAAAAACGTTCCTAGTAAAGGACATCAATTAATCATCTTACCATCCCTGAGAACATCACGGCTGAGAAACATCTGAAGAAATTTGGCATATTTGAAGAGATAACTTTTGAAAAGGGAAAATCTTGTCCACACAAATGAGAGAAGCCAAGGTTATAATCTCCAGCTTTAGTTCTACTAAAACATTTTTAGTGCTTAGAAAAGCAAGAGCTTGTCAGGAGTCACTCTGATGGAAATATAAGACCTCTTGAATGAGAAATTTCTAATCAATTTATAACATTATTTTGCATTAAAATAATTTCCTTCAGAATACAAATTCGTCTTCTTTGGATGAAGACGCTAAAGACTTTTATGTTAGCTCTGCAGAGAGGTGGATAGCTTAAAATAACCTTCATCAGAACTAATGAAGATTATAACTGAAAAACTGTTTTCATAGGGATCACACATTTTTACTTACAGGGTGTTACAACCCAGACTGGACAGACCAGGGGTTTGCGGAGGTTTCTAAATCCTCTCAGGCTAAATTAACATGAAATGACATCAAATGATCACGTCAAATGTTTTATTTATGGTAGAAGCAACCTGAACTTGGAAAGTGTAAGGGTAGGTGGCATGGGTTCTACTGAAACTTTTATAAAAAGGAAAGAGAGGAAAGAAACAGAGAGATATAATATGATAGTATATTATAATAATATATTAAATAATGTGAGATGCCTTCCTTGAGTTCCTAAAGCACAGTCTGTGTTGTGGTGCTGGTCATCCTTCCTTCAAGTAAATGAGGCACTTTGATGAAAATCATGCAATAAATGTTTACTCAATAAACAAACAGGGTACCAATTAATTTTCTTATAGTTAATATTTCTGATCTTCTAAACTGAACAGATGTAACTGATCCATAGATCCCAAAGTGTTAAGCTAGAAAGCAAAAAATGCCAAACTGCAGCTTCTTTCTGCTCCTTTCAAACATGCAGTGAGGAAACAAAGTCTTCATCAGTGCCAGAAAGGGTAGAATTCTGTACAAACATCATTATTACTAATTATTTCTAATTAATTCTGATCACTCATTATTATTAAGCACAAAATTCTTACTAAACCCATAATCAAAACTGCCTATATTCTAATTTCTTTAGATGTGTTTGTCTTGACCTCTGTTGAAAAGAAAAACTCCACCAAAGATTCACTGAGCCTCATAACCAGGGAGGGAGAGCAGATGTTACAGCTGGAATGGTACATCCCTGAGGGTATTTGTTTGTCTTCAAAAATTCACTTTTGTAAGGCATCTGAAATTAAATACGTTATCTTTGCATTTAATAGCACTCAGTAAATTTTTATTTTATGAGTTTTCCCAGCCACTGTTTGAAGCCATACAAACTCCCAGTCACTGTACTTTAGCGAAGTTTGAAGTCTCACTGGAGAGAGAGCAACCCAGGAGGGAACAACAGTCTCAAAGTGACAGTTTAAATTGCAAAATAAGGGATATTACCCTCTTACAGCATCGTACAGTGTCTTTATGACATATAGCGAGAACTGCTGCACCCCCCCCCCGTTTAAAAGCCAGCATTTAGGTAGCAGTGCCCATCTGTGGTACATGCCCGGCAGAGGGCTCTGATATATCAAACTTTATTCAACGGCAGCACTGAGCACATCTAGAACTGGCAGCTGGAGCAGCGCACCGCTGTCCCCATCCCCATCGTACAGCCAGAGACACGCTGCCAACCCGCAGATATGCTCCTCAACCCCAGCTTCAGCCTGGGGCAACTTGGAAGCTGCTTTTGGCTGCTTTCTTGTGCAGCGTGAAGTGTAGATATGGTTCTTAAATCTTTTTATTACCGCAAAACAAAATTGTGATTTTTCACCAATATTTTAATAGCAAACCCACAGATTTCTGATCGCACTCTCTACCACCATGCTTTACCTGGTATTTTTATGTGCTTGGTTCCTTTGATATTTTATAGAGCACTAGCAAAAAAAAAAGAAATTGCTTAGTAGCCTCATACTTTTTGTCAGCAGTCTAAACTAACTTTTGAATTAAGGGCTTGATTCAATCATTTGAGGCACATTAGCAGTACCTTATGATGTCCCAGGTTTTTGGCTGCAGTGCTCCCCCGATTGATATTTCATGGTCCATACAATTTACAGCAACTTTTACCTGGAATGAGCCATTATCTGAGCTGTAAAAAATATTCTAAATAAACATACTCTTCCTGCAGCTGCTAGCTACATATAACTGTAAAGCAAAGCCTCATCATTTATCTGCATGACTACAAGAGCTTACATATATTTAAAATATACACTCTAATGACATTCATTAATATTTCTGATAGCATATGTCTGTATTCAGAGACAGAATTCTAAAAATGAAAGGTAATATAAGCACACAATCTATTCCATTATAATTAGTATTTTATTAAGTGTACCTGATATTATTTTATGCCATTTAGAGAATGGAACTAAATGAAACAAAAATAAGTATTTCTTCATGACATTATGGAAACTCACCAGTAACACTGAAATGGTAACAGTACTATAGATGAGTTACTGCATTACAATAGTGTAGCATCTTCGATATTCTGTTTAAGACTGTGTCATTTAGGACTCTCTGTTATATATTTATCTTCGGAGAAGTTACAGAATATTAGACTGGGGATATGCAAGCTCCTGCATAAATGCCTTTCCCTAAAATTTCTTCCATCAAATTAGTCATGTGTTGTGTTGGTGTATGCAAGAACACATAATTTTCACAGCTTCTTCTAAGTGAAATAAGTGAGCAAATAAAAAAATAGGGTAAAAAAACCCATCAACAAACCCAGCTTTTAAGAAGTAATGGATTAAAATAGCAACTAGCAGAGAACATATGAAATAGATGCTGAAATATTACATCTGCTTGGTTCTCCCAAACTGCCTCTACTCCTAAGTGTCTTTGTGCTCCACACCTGGTTTGTTCAACTGGCTTATTCTCAGCTGCTCTGTCCTGAAAGCTTTCTCCCACTTCAGACAAGTATCATCACAAGTCAGGAATGTGATTTATGTTCATGAAAAATAAATAGAAGTTGGTATCTCTTCAGTCTGACTATATATATATATTTGTCACTGGGTTTGTATTACAATAATAGTTAAGGGTCTTGTCATGCTGGGACAATAGGCGTGTAATAAAATCATCTAAGTTTACAAGATTTTGTAATCTAAAATAAACTTTTTCATCCATTTTTTACAGAAAATGAACATAAAGTCTGGAACTATTGCTATCAGTATCTGCATGCCCACGAAGATATAGACATGTACATCTAAGTACCTTTATTGTGGAAGCAATGCTGCAAGGAGTCCTGCTGAAAGATTTTTTTACTTCTTAAATAGAATGATTGGGCATGTATGGCATTGAGGAAATTAAATTATGCTGGAGCTCTCACAGTATAAGATCCAGGAAAGACCATCAGGGAATTAATTCCTGACTAAGGTAGAATTCAAGGTCCACTGTAGGGAGAAACCAAGGATGCATTCTTGGAATAACCTTATCCCAAAAGAGCAGATCAGCAACAGGAGCCTGGATTTTTTTCTTACTTCAGAAGAGGGCAGCACCAAGAAAAGATACTGACAGGGGAAGTAAGAAGAAAGGGTTTCCCCATGCTGGCTAAAAGAAGTGAATTTAAATTTCCTGAGAACAGATCATTAACTAGTCTGCATTGGCTGAGCCAGTCCTCAAGGAATCTCACTGTGGTCAGGTAAGAAAGTTCCACTTTTTGTCTTCAGGCAGGTGATGAGCAGACATGGCTGTGAAATGTACCTTAGCACAACTAATGAACAACCATCCCAATTTTAAGCTACTAAGTTTGTTGGAAGAGGTCTCAAGGAGTGACAGAACCTTTCTGAGCGTCCCACAAAAACTCTGTGTGGATTTTAACTGCACTTTTGGGATTCTTTCCTAGTGTTATATAGCATTTTAAATCACAAGAGTCAGGGTGGTTTGAGAATAAGCCAACATCCAGACAGGCACCGAAGGATTGGGTTAAACTGTAGTCCTGATTTTTGTTGAGTTCAGTTCTGGCTTGTTAAAGCTCAATGGAAGCATATTACAAATTAAGAACTAAGTGGAGTTTCAAATGACTGCTTTGCATTTTCCACATGCAAGCATACTCCATTAAAAAAACCCCAAACATCCCATTTTTGCCTCAGCTCTTACTGAATGACCCTTGACTAATGCAGAGGATTCCTTTTTAATAATCTTGCAACATGTTTGCACAAATCAGTTATGCCAGGGAGAAATTCTCTTTAACGAAATATGTAAATCTTAGGACTTCTCAGGATCTGACACTAAAAATAAGGAATGCCTTTAAAGGATTTTGTCATGTTGATATAAAGAGATAAAGCACAACTGATAGTATATGTCACCAAGCTCCTGCAGTGGATTCATGTGGGTTTGGAAGAAATCACAGAAAAATTAATTTTGTTACTTGGAACGCAGACACATGCGGGGTGCTTGGAAATGTCTTGAGAGTTACTTCATCCTCAAAAAAACTATATGAAGAAACTCAGCTATCAGAGGTTAGGGTTTTTTCCTTCTCTAACAAGTGTAGTTGCTATCAGAAAGACTAATGAAGATGGGACAGTTTTGGCAAGGGTTTAAAGGATTTTCCTATTAAGAAGTAAACAGGATTTCCCATAAGATTGAAGTCCAATTAGTGGACTGGAAACTCTAATCAAACTCCTCAGAAACATACCACAAGAAAAAAAACCAATATTCAACCTAACCACAGAATCACAGAAAGGTTTGGGTTAGAAGGAGCTTAAAAGATCACCTAGTCCCAATCCCAAACCCTCGATATAGAGATACAAGTCTGAAAAAGCTGCAATATAATGGAGATATGATATTTTCAGGTCTATGATATATTTTCAATTCTAAGAGAGTCCAGAGCGGAAGACGTGCATGTTAACAGAAAAGAATGCAGTCTGTTTGTAAACCCTGCCATGAAACAGCCAACATGACAAAAAAGGTTTTCTCAACAATTTCCTAATAATACTAGAATGTTGCTAGCAGGATTATGAATGCTCTGTAGTAAACCATGGGCAGTGTCCAGAACCCAGGACCAAAGGAGGACCAAGCAGATTCTGATGACTGAGTTGATCTAAATGTACAGAGAAAGATCTGGCAAAATGTCTCTGAGGCACTTGAACTCACCAACCTGGGAGTTCTGTTATAAAACCAACCTGGGCCAGGCAATGATCAGCAGGATCAGGAGTTTCTTTGGTTTTTCTTTTTTCTCTTGGTGGGAAGCAGAGAAATTTGAGTAAACTTTCCTGCCATGGAATCAGGAACAGATCTAGAGAAGGGAGTGACTCTAGAAAATAGTTTTGTGTGCCTCCTAGCAACCTCTGAAAAAAAGCCTTGATCCTAGGAGACCTTTAGAACTAAAAAAACGTTGTTGAAAGATTATTGCAAATTTCCATTCACGACATGGTAAGTTGGTGGACAGAAATTTTTTGCTTTTCTGATATTGATTTAACTGATTTTTTTTTTGTTTTAACTTCTTAATACTTTGTGAATGTTGCATAACTAAAAGCTAGTCATTAAGATATACTTGGCTAAAGAGACTACAGGTTAATGTAGTTAAATGCCACCCAGTGCATTTCTTCACACTTTTCATCCATGCCTCTGCTGTTTCAGTTGAGTTTCTCACACACAAAGAACGATTCCATCCTTCCTGTAGTAACCGGAGTGAGCAGGGTCAATGAGAATGAGAACAGGTCTCTGCCTGACAAAACAAGCGACACAAATGGAGCAGGAATATTTCTTTCAGAAGCAGACTGCCTAGCGTGCCCTTGCAGAACAGGTATGGGGCTCTGCAGTAGGACCTGGTTGTGAGAAAGGACGAGGGCTCATGAAAGCCATAAGTGCCACCAAGGCTGACTCGCCTCAGGCCAGCCATCAAAACTGACCCTGAAAAGAAAAATTGTAGGGTCATGGTTGTAGGTGATTCCCTCCTGAAGGGAGTGGAGGGCCCGATATGCAGACTGAACTGGCTTCATAGAGGGGTATGCTGTCTCCCTGCTGCCTGGGTAGAGGATGTCATAGGTAAATTTTCCACCCTTGGGAGTCCTTCAGATTATTACCCGCTCCTGGTCTTTCAGGTGGTAGGGATGATGTAACAATGAGAGGCTCACAATCAATTAAAAGAGATTTCAGGGCCTTTGGGCAACTGGTAAAGGGATCAGGAGCTCAAGCTGTGTTCTCCTCCATCCCTCAGGCATCAGCAATGGACAAGGGAATATATAGGAAGAGCCAACTGGTCAATTCATGGCTTTGGGACTGGTGTCATCAACAAGGCTTTGGATTTTACGATCACAGCTCGGTATACAAGGCACCAGAGCTGCGAGCAGCTAAGGGGATGCACTTGTCCCTGGGAGGAAAAGGATTCTGGGTCATGAGTTGGCAGGGCTCATTGATAGGGCTTTAAACTAGATTTGAAGGCGGAAGGGGTTAATAATTTCATGCTTGCCTGTGACACACAGTGAGGCAGCACATCAGGGGTACAAGGGTTGGAGTGCTAGTAAGGGCTCTCAACTTGTTGCCCTGAGGCAAGACAGGGACGATGCACTGGAACACCCCAAAGAAATCAAGGGGGATTTGCACAAAAGGGTGATCCAGACAGCC
>WTSP01016319.1:26626-72743 GCA_025331215.1 Actenoides lindsayi | reverse complement strand
TTAAATAAATAAATAAATGAAAAAATTAAAACATGTTATGCAGTCAAGTTAACACTGATGTACCAAAATAATTTCTTCCATTAATCTCATACATTTTAAAGTAGTATGTTAAAGCCTTCCCCACCTAATGTTAATCATCTGAAGGTGTGATGAGACAATAAACAGTTCTTGGCTTCTGAGTGCTTTTGCATTTTCTGTGCTTTGTGATATGGTGAGGGCCAAGGAAGGTTGTGAAGCGGTCGTTCCTGATGCAAGATACTGAGGGCAGAATCTGTTTGTGTGGTGTGCTCAAAGTACGCTAACTGAATTAGTAATCAGCTTTATTACTACACACTTTATAATGTCTTTGAGGTGGATATATGTCTGTGTATGTAAGAAACACTGATAGGAGCATGTCAAAATGAATGTAATACTAAGGCCAAGAATGCAAGCAGGACAAATATTTAGGGGATAGCTGTTTAAGGGACTCTTGTTCCTGATGTTTTGTAGGGTTTCATAGTCAGTGAGATGCCTGAACAGAAGTGCTGGTGAAATAGATTGGAAAAGTGTGTTTTCTAAGATGGGATGAGTGCCAAGGAAGAGTTGGTCAGGTCAAATAAATGACTTGCAATGAGGCAGGAAGGTAGGTGTGAGAGACAGATCGGAGCCAAGTTGCTTGGGTCCTGGTCTAAGATTTGCTCCATTCTCCTGTGCCTGGGTCTGCCATCCCAGTGTCCTGTCCTGCCACCATCGCTGTTTACTGTCCCATCCTAGCAGTAAATTCATTGTGCCTGGCTTTTCTGATTCTCTGTGGAGGGTGGGATCATGGGCACTGATTTGTGCTTTACAACTCTGCCAGCTTTCATGCTGTTGATGTTACTGAGTTTATGAGACTGTAATCTCTGTGCTGTTATACAGTTAATTTTAAATCTGTGCTGTGGAAGAAGAAGCGCTTTACTATTCTAAAGTTTACCAATAGCTACTTCATTGGTCTTTTATGAATGGGAAGCTCAGAAAGAAGAGGAATGAGTTTAAATGTACTTTCTTATTGTTCTTCATAATTACATTTTTTTGTGGTTTGTTTTTTTGTTTCATTTAATAGCAAGAGCCTTATTTCCCAAGGTATGATAATCCTAGCTGTTGTGATTTTATATGATGACTATAAATTTTAAGTGCTGTCTGCAGTTGTCTTGCACGTGCCTGCTTGTAAGATACTCCTCTGCTTTTTTCTCGTTCTCCTCTGGAAGTTCTCATGTATGGGCTTCCTGAGCATTTAATTGAGATTGGCAAGTACGCTGGTTCATTTTTTTCCTGAGTGGACTATTTTATAGGATTATATTGTCAAAAAGATGCCATGAGTGAATGTGCTAAAATCTTACCAGAAGGAATTGATTTCAGAAATGTTTTCTGCCCTCCATTTTGAAGTTATGTGCTTTCCTGACTTCCCTCCTGTGTCATTCAGAAACTTTTGTTCATTGAAACATATAATCATAAGTAGACAGTTTTTCTACTAATGAAAGTCTGTAATTACTGAAGTCATTAGAGCTCTGTCTGCTCATAGGTGTCAAATTTAGCCTAACTTGTATAAAACTGTATTCTTTGCACTTAGCTGTATATATATGTATTTTGCATATACTTTTCAGCTCATAGTAAAATTATGTGAGTTCTGTTTTTAAAGCTTAGTGTTTTAGTATATGCAAATATAGTTCAACTGTTCCTCCCCTCTCCCCTCTTCCTGAATACCTCTCAAAGTTCAACTAGTTTTTATAGGGACATTGACATTTTAAAGATACCAGATTTATGAGAATTTTATGGAAATAAAGAGCCAGGTCAAAAAGGGAGCTTGTTGAGAGGTCAAGGACTCAATTCCTATTAGTCACAGAGGAATCTGTTGGGTCAGATGATCTGCCCCAAAATGCAGGAAAGTTTCGGGTGGAAGTTTCATTTTGTTAAACTCTGCATGTCCAACTATGAGTCAGAATTTAGTTTTAGACCAGTTTTTATTAATGCTGCTATTTGTACAAATTCTTTCAGAAAACAACCCAAACAGAATTTGGTAAAGAGGAGGAAAAGGGATTGCCATCATCACCAACAGCTCCTTATTTGAAGGAACAGAGTGTGGGAAAGTGTGATATGCTGTCTCTTTTGGACGATACAGAGTGATGAAGGAGTAAAATTGGATGAATATGAATTTCTCTGTCACGTTTCCACTGGAATGGGTACCATGGTATTTCTGTTAGGTCCAACTGTCTACCTTCATACCAGTGCTCTGAAGTCTTCCTACAGGCTGTTTTCCAGGGACTTTTATATGAACTTATCACAGGATCATTTCATGCGGTAAACAGCTTTTACAGCTTTGGCAGTATCTTAGAGTATGTTGTGATTTCCCATTCTAGACTGACTAAAGTTACAAAGTCAATTTGAATTCTAAACCCAGCCATGACTTAGTCCATTTAACACTGGTGTCACCATTGTGCAGTGCAGTTTAAGAGGGGAATCCAGCAATGATTTTGCTTATTTATATATCCTTTAATGTTAGAAGCTGTTTCATTGATTCAGTGGAGGCTTGCCATTATCTTCTAAAGTTATTTGACATTGAAAGAACTTAAAAAAATCTGATGTTTGAACAATTCTTCAGTATTTTCAAAGCCCAATCTGTAATTTTACAGAATTTGAATTACTTCAAACCATGTTCTGTATTTCTACCATCTTTGAAATTCTTTGTTCATGTTTGAGACTATAACTAATGAGCAAAGAACATGGATGAAGAAGCATAAATGCTGCAATGTGGGCAAAGGTGAAGGGGAAAGGTCAGAGTTTATGGGCTAGGGTTTGAACCTCTTTTTCTGAAAAATAGGCAATACTGGGTATCAAAATGTCTATTGTAGGTTTATACAAATAAATATAAAAAACATAGGCTATAACTTAGCCTTGGAAATGCAAAGTACTGGAGCTGGTGAAGCTGATTAAGTCAGCAGGCCTGGCATCCGTCTTGTGGCAATATCAGCAAGGCTTTGTCTCCTGATCACCCATGACAAAACACTAATTTCATAGAAATGTAAATATGAGCAGATCACTAAATTATTTTCTTCTGGCTTCTTGTATCTTATGCCTGTTAAGTACTGTGTGGTATTTGATTTCAAGCTGAAACACTTTAATTGGTCAAAACTTCAGATCCTTGAAAATCTAATGAACAGTATGTAATGATGTTTCCAGTAAAGGTAGATGTATCTTTTAGTTAACCTTATGAGTTTAATGAAAGGTTCTAGATAATTTTTCTCCCTTCGAATCCTGAAAAATTTATGGTGGTATTTGTGATGGTATGCTAACTAAGAAGTGGCTAAAGATCTAATACTGAAAGCTGATTTCTAAATGGGAATGAAACAGTTTGGAAGAAAGCTTGAAGGCACTGCTCTGTGCAGTATTATGTGGCTATAGAACATATTGTATAAAGGAAGCCATTGAACTTTTTAGATAAATAAATGCATACACATATAACTTCTAAATAGACACAGAAAACTTAACCAAGCTTTTTAGGAACAACTTCTAAGTTTTTGCTGACCTTGAGTAAATCTGACTCAAACCCAAAGCATAACAGCAACAGCAGGTCTAAGAATGTTATTCTAGAACTAGATATACTGCTGGTAGTATGGGAGAGATTCTGATCTGGTTGCTCAATTGTAACTTTGACTTTATTTTACTATCTCAAAGCTTGTTTTGAGACATTAAATTTGTTATTGTATGCAATATAGAAAGCAAAATATTAATATATTTGTAATTGCACAAGTATGCTAAGTATGTTTTGTTCGAGTACTTGATAATTTTAGTTTTTATGCCCAATGGCAGTTGTCAGTCACTTCCTGTTCAGAAAAAGATTTCATTTCAGAACAGTTTCCATATAGCAAGAAGCCAATGCAATACTGCCTCACAAGCTACCATATACATTATTTATCAGACGTCAGAGCATTTTTAGAAATAAGGAAAATTCTGTGGTTTTCTGTTGCCGTGAATTGTGTTTTCAGTGCTTGTTGACTCAGACTCCTGAGAAAACATTCGTTGTGTTTGGATGCCATAGTTGACAAATTAGTTTTGGCTCTAGCAGAACTTTAACCACTCTTCTCATTTCTTTTCAGGGATCTCTCCTTAATCTGTTTAAGGTAACAAAAGCTTGCTACAGCTTTAAAAACAAGCTAGGGGAAGTATTTTTTAAGACCATAGCAGGGCATTGGGAGAAACCTGTAATCTTGATCTGCTGTCATTTTGAAAAATCAAAAAGGTCTTTGTGCTATTCTAAACCTGAGGATAATCAGCCCGAGAGATCATGCAGGCGATTCATGTTGTCTGATGTGGAGAGAAGTTACCTTGGATGCAGATATTGTATAGGCTTAGAACTTACTGAGTGCAAAATTGCTGCCTGCAAAAATGTGTGCTGAGCATGCAGGCTGCCATGTGGCGGCTTCTGTTGGGCCTGTGGCCGTAACAGGCTTAGGGAAGCACACTTTTTGATCAGTCTCCCTTGTGGATAGGAAACTTGGAGTGTGGTTGTACTCCAGTTCTAACCACAGGGATGTTATCCTGGTTTTGGATGCACGGGGCATCATCTTCCTCTGAAGTTACCGAGACTGAAGTCTGAAGGGTGGGATCTTACTCTGTTTGCAGCTTGGAAATGTGATGAAAAGGACTTCCATGGCATGTTTTATTTGACTTGTCTTGAAAACAGTCTTAAGTGGACTCTAATGTGCATCAAATCTAGTAAGTCTGGATAATGCACATTGAAGTTTTTAAGATCCATACTGGGCGAAATAGAGATTGGTGATATGATTGACATAAGTGTTCATTCTCATGGACTTTTTATTACTTGATAGATACTTTATAGTTATCAAAGCTGACCTGAGTAGGAGGACACCATCATACTGGACCTGCTTATTCATCCCTTGTTGTTTTACAGGTTGGGGAAAATAGCTCTGCTTAGAGATTTAAAACTTCTAGTTTTAAATTCGAATGCTTCGGGAATCTAATATAAAGTTTTAGGTCTTTTTATTGTTCTTATAGGAGTTAGGGTATGTCATGCCCAACAAAACCATTCTGATTCAGGAAATTTAATTCAGTTTACTTTATTGCCAGTGAAGAAGAAGACAAGCAAATATAAAAAGCACATCTCATCTTCCCTGTGGAGACCTCTCTAACTCCTTCCTGATCTCACATCCCTTTACCACAGGTGGCACTCAGAAGATGGTGGTTGGTGCCTGTGGTAGCTCCTTATGTTTTGTTTTATTTTGTTTTTACTCGATTCCTCCATGGACCACAATCTCCTCAGCATTATGCTAGCTCCCATGTCTGCTGTCTGCTCCTTCTTGGGTAGCTCTTTGCTCCAGTCCCTGCTCAGGTGTCATCTCCTGTGTCTCTTTTTTTCCTCCAATCCCAAACCTCGTCTGCTCTTTCATCTGCACAGGGTATTCTCTGACCTCATCCCACACGGTGCAGCACTGTCCCTACTAAAACCCTGTCAATTTATCCCAGTATGCAGGGGGAAGGGAGGGAAGTGTGTATTTTGAGAATCTTTTTTTTTTTTTCATCATTAACACACCATGAAGGGAGGCAAGCGAGACATCAGCTAATGTTGTTGAAGTTCATACCTTCTTTTCAGTGACCTTAATGTTTTTGCAGTAACTACAACAACAGAATCTCAGCCTTGAGAAGTTGTAGATACTATGGCAATGAAAATAACTTTGGAGTCATGGTAGACAACAGTGTGGGGAAAGAAAGAAGAGGAAGGAGGTCTTCAGCCCTAATGTTGGCATGATCTGGAAGTACCAGACACATCAAAGAATAGATACGTTTTCTTAAAAAAGCAAATATTAATGATAATTAATGACAAAGAAAGTTCTTTCTAACTTTCTGTACTTACTTGAGCTCCTTTTTTGAAAGCTTTAATTAGTCTAGCATATGGAAAAATTAAACCCGCGGTTCTTATACATAGCAGTCTGCATTATTGAATGTTTTAAGATGTCAAAATGGAAAGAGTGTTTGAAAACATTATTCTTTCAACTGTTAGGACACAGGTTTTTCTCCTAAGCCTAGCCTAGAACTGATCACATACCAGTGACTGGATTTTTCTGTTAGTGATTAAAAAAAAATGGTGTGACTCTACCTGCTTAAGTGGTATTTACTGTGCTTCCTTCATCCTCACATTGCCACTTAAGTCCAAGAGGACTTAATACTTAATTTTTCTTAGTCTGTGTCTGATGATTGTCATGTTGTAGTCTAAGCAAATTAAGAACATCAGCACGTTTGCCTTAACATTTCTGCCATGCCTGAGTGGACATTTCTCATAGTCAAACTGTGTTATTATGGCATTCTATTTGTTCAGCATCAGGATACTTCTGGAAAAATGAGTGACTTCCCTTTGTAATTAGTGATGAGTTCTTGTCTTAGTTCCTATTAGTGTCTTTAATGAATACTAAATACTTTCTGGTAATGAAAAATGACAAAAGGAAGCTAAAAGAGAAAGAAGAGAGAGGGAAGAGTAAGGAACTGATAGGGTTTTTTAACAGGATTTTTTTTTTCATATTTAAAGCTGTTCTGTTCTTTCTACCTTAGCTCTATATAGGCAAAAATAGATATTTTAATTTATATATAAGTGTTACATGTTATAAAATACAATTTAATTTATATTTATTAATTATCTGAGCACTTAGCACAGGAAAAAGGAAACTATTATCCTATCTAAATAATACTCCTATAACTAATATTACTTCAACTGAATTAATTGAAACTTCCAGACTGGGAGGGCATCATGTCCTGTGCGGATAATGGAAGAACAAAAAGCTTGAGCAAAGATTGATTAGAGGAAGTTACATAGCTTATATATGTTGAATATACTACCTTTTGTTTTTTTCTGAATGTTTTAACAAATCTAATATATAAGTAGCTTTACAGTATGTTGCTACAGAAAAGTACAGATGATCTAATTGTACTGCAGCTTCAGAGGACTTCAGTGGCACATCAGTGACTGATGCTATAATACAGTCCTGTAGACATAAGGTGCCTAAGTTCCAATTGTTTGAAGAAATAGTCATTACAAATGTTTATCACCAAGTGTCAAAATGTTGGTCTAATTCTAGAAGCATCTGAAGCTTAGTATTTTTGTCAGGAAAAAAAAGAGTTCTAAATACGCCACTAATCTGGCAAAATGATGTTTTATCTAACTAGTTTAATGAAGGGAGCTGTGCTTTTTCCACAGAGTGTAGACAACTTGTCATTCAGAGAAGCTGTAGCTTCGGTGAGAACATGGAAATAAAAGACTGTAACTCTATAGATTTATCAGAAGCTGTTAAAAAATCTTAGATATGCTCTGATGTCTATGCCAGATCCACCCCTGTGCCTTGCAAAGTGCTCTAGTTTGTCTTTGAGGAACACTGCTGAGCAATCATCAGGAATATGCAGGCCATCTTGTCAAGCAAATTGAGTATATTTAGGTGGGGCTTTGGAAGACTTTTGTGCTGACAGTGCAGGACAGCAGCAACTCAGGGCTGAGCAACAGGTGGTTTGCTGACCCTCCCACTTGCTTTAGTCATATAGTTTTTGCCTACCTTAAACATACTATAATCCTAACTTGTGGTATGTTTAAATTCCCTGTTGGGTGATATACTGTACTGTAAAAGAATTGAATGTCAGTGCTGGTCAAATGTGTATTCTCAAAACAGCTACAATTTCCAATCAGCCCTTGTTTCATCTTTTAGTTAATGTTGTCAAACCCTTTATTTATCCCTTTCAGCATCAATCTTCATCTAAATAATTCCCAGCCTTCTAAGATTTTTGTTTTGTTGGGCTCTTTAACTTTCCAGTTAATCTTAGTGATATTGATAATAATTGGGATGTGCTTCATTGGGAGGTAAATGCAAAATGTAACTAATATTGAAGACAAGAACTAAAGTTTAAGTATGATTGAAGAAATAATTGTAGATACTCAAAAGAGTTGTAAGAATTAGTGTATAGATTCTGTTAAACAAAAGGGCTATAAAAGTAATCTTTGCATAACCTTTGTTTGTGTGCAAGGGATTGGGATCTGGAAAACAGCTACCCAACCTCCTATAAATTGTCAATTTAGAAGGGGAAGATGAGTTGGTGCTGAGAGTACAGTGACATTTGTATGGAGGACTAGCATGTGCATTGATCCCCCTGGCCTGCCTTCCCTCTCCTTTGGCTTTCACTGAGACTCTGTTTTGCTGTCTTTGGTCTATTCTGCATCCTTTCTGTCACTTCTTCAAATAACCCAACATAGGAGAGCACCACATCCTCTGGCAGATGAGCTTCAAAGAACCTAAACTCCCAGCTGAGTAATATCGTTCTGCTACTAAAAGCAGCTGGTCTTAGCTGCTCTTTCTGCCAAGCAGTAGAGGTGTTTCTGAGAATTCACATGTACCCCTTTGTAATGAGGCCAGATTAAAACCCTTCAACTATGAATACCCCAAATCCTATTTTTTCTTTTTCTTTTATTTTGGGCAGCAAAATGTATTTAAAACTTACCTCTTAAAGGGTAATGAGGACAGGGACAAAGGATATGTATTTTCACATCCTGGAAATGGCAGAAAACAAGGGAGTTCAAAAATCTAAAAGTAAAATCCAACTTATAGTTATTGTACTTAGTGTGTTTGGGCTTTGATGGCAACATTCCCTGAAGAATACAGCAGTCTATTTGTCACTAAAATGTAGCTGAATTTAAACTGTCAACCATCTTAGTGTTGCTAAAATATTTTTAGATTTCTGTGCCATGCTATATATTCTGGTAATGATCATGGGAAAAATAAACTATAAAGTAGTAAAGTAGTTTGGGTTTTTTTCCTTTTCTTTGCTAAGCAGTTAACTTGGAATCATATATGTTTTTGGTATTTAGTGTTGCTATGAAAATGTTCAGGTGTGAAACTCCCAAGAGTGAGGGTTTCACAGCATATGTTTCTGGCCCTAATTAAAGTTAGTCTTAGAGTATTTGCATTGAATCAGTGAGTTTAGTTTCAGATTATGGCCTAAAATTGATTAGAATAGTCAGAATATTAGAAGATTTTTGAGAAAATGTGGCTTTGAAGTCATACACATTCTGCAGTGCACAGTGATAGGAAGTTATGCATGTATTAATGACAGTTTAAAGGGATAGATGAAGGGAGATGCTGAGACAGGGTTGAATCTATATTAGAGATGTCTGTCTTTATCTGACTTTACACTTGAGCTCTCATATTTGCCTTAGAAGGCTTGCATTTTGCTTTCATATGTATATGCACTTACCTACTCTGTGCAGCAACACATAGAGAAGTTTTTAGGAAAAAATTATCACACAAATTGAAATGTGTACATCCCAGTGGGCACAACTAGCAGGTAGCTCAGGTGCAGTGATATTATATACAAATTAGATTGATGACTTTTACTTTCTATCCTTCAGGGAACAACCCATCTTCAGCACCCGAGCTCACGTCTTCCAGATTGACCCAAACACTAAAAAGAACTGGGTTCCCACCAGCAAGCATGCTGTTACTGTGTCCTACTTCTATGACAGCACAAGAAATGTCTACAGGATAATCAGTTTGGATGGCTCAAAGGTAAGTTTTATTTCAGAAAACTTTCTTACTCCCTCAGTTTTTGTATTATTTTCTAGTCTGATGTCCATGTATCTTCTCAGATGCTTTTGTAAATATCTGAGTAACAGATTACTGACATGTTAAAACGGCAACATTGCTTTGTTGCATATTTTAAATGCTTCCTTACAAGTTTTAAGTGTTTATTCAGAAATGGTATTTTCCATACATTCATGTTTCCTTCAATAAAACTATTGCTAAATTTAAGTGATGACCCGTTACTTAGTTAATATTATGAGTTGGCTAAAAAGACATTCCTTGCGAGATGCACTAAGAAGTAGAAATAGGGTTGCAATAATCTGTTTTCATCTCTGCATTCAATGATATATCAATGTCATTGGCTTCAGCATTAAAAAGGACATCTGTTCAGTGCCTATAATCACTTAGAAAATCCTCTGTTACATAATCTTCCAATTTTTACTGTAGAGAATGTGAGGATTCCCTCCTAATAAAGTCTCCATAGAAAGCTTTTATCAAAACTGAGTTGATTTGGGTTTGGTTCTTTTCTTGGAGGCGTTTTTTTTGTTGGTTTTTTTTGTTGTTTGTTTGTTTGTTTTGTTTTTTGGTTTTTTTTTTTAGTTAGGAAGGATAATGTGTTGAGCTGCTGTTGTAAGAAACCTTGTATAAGAAATGAATTTGATGTGGAGAAAATACTTGACTGTTCCTTAGGTTCTACCTCAAGTGGATATAAAAACAGTAACTTTGCAAACAGCTTATCAGAAAACTCTGCAATAAGGACATTAAAGCGATCTGTTGAAAGATGAAAAATATTACCTTGCATTTAAAAAAAAATATTCAGAGTATTGCTATTTGAAATAAAGAGGGAGGATTTCTATCATAAAGAAATATAGAGTAACAGATCTCAAAGATCTCTATATGATATTGCTTTAAGTGATTGAGATTCTGGTATCAAAGCCTACCAAAATTTTTCCGAGTTTACGTCTTTGTTTCTTCCCTTCCCAGCCTTCCTTTGTATCATTCTTTCAGTTCTGTCAAATACTGAAAACATGGTTTGTGTCACTGTTTATAAATAAAGGCTTTGGGATTGAAACTATATGCTGAACAAAATCAAGACTACCAGTTGTAATCTGTAGTACCTTAATTGATCTTCATAGTTTACAAAATCCTTATTCTGATATCCACTGGGGTTCCTCTGCCTTTATCCAAAGCTGCAACTCCTGCAAAGTGGCGGCTGAGTTAAACTGTCAAACAGTTGTTCTTCTATTTATTTGTTCTTTTGTCTACTGCAGCATTTCCTTTACATTTGCAGTACTATTGGAAAGCTATATTGATAATGCAATCTATTGTGTTTGTTTACTTGTTCTGTGATTACTGCAACCCTAATAATGTTTTCATCCAAGTGATAGGTATCTGACTAAGACCTAGTATCCCAATCGTGATTAAGATAGATCCATTGTTCTAGACATCACAATACTGCTCTGAAATATACACAAGTGAATAGCAGAGCAACCCATGGAATAATCTTAAGGAGGCTTTCATCATAGTTCCCAGGTATTTTTTTTATGTTTCAAGCCCTATCTCCTTTAACATGTCTGCAGATATACAATACAGTATGTACAAAGGGCTGAAGGCTGGTGTGCTGCCAGATAGTGTCTCTGCTATACGGCATACAGCTGGGTGTCTGTAAGACTACTGGCATTTGGGCTTGCAGTGCCTTACATTGTTGATTGGTCAGATAGAAGCATTAAATTTGCAAAGGAGGAAGAGATTAATTTTTACTTAAATTTGTGCTTAAAGTAATTAAATTTTTATTTAAATTTTTGCAATTTAATTCTCTCACTTGAAGTTTTGAAATGAAACTGAGTAAAGATGATTTTGTAGTTTGGTTTTGGTGTTTGTTTTTTTGTTTGTTTTTAAAAAACCCACAAGTTTTACATTGAAAATGTCTTAAATACAGATGTTGCCAGTGTCCAAAACCACTTACTGAACAATAATGGTTTTGTACCTGTCATGCCCCTCCCTCAGAAGAAATAGATCCAAACAGTTTTTACTGTATACCATGATGGGGTTTATAGCATCCTGTGCATTTGCATGGGGAAGAGAATGATATACATGTGGCTGCTTAGTTACAGCAGCTCAGGTGCTGAGTGCTAAGTTAGTAAGTGATGGCAAGTCACACATTCACATTCACTTGAACTGCAGTAAGAAAAGTTTGAGATAGACAGACTTCAGATTTGAGTGATAATCCTATTTCTGTCCCACAGATTTTCCTCTCTTCAGGTCATTGCATTTCAGTAGGATTCCTGCATAAAATCTAACTTCTGTACTGATTGTCTGAAAGTCATTAAATCTTTTCTATTCAGAATAAAAGGATATTTTTAATATATGACCTTGACTCACCTCTGAGAGATGCTGTTTATTGTACATCACAGAGTCCCACTTGAATTTGCTTTGGTGGGTCTTTGGTGTATTTTGAGAGAAAGGGATTTTTTCTTATTCTATGTCAGTGAGTCTATGAGCCAGATTCAGCTGATACAGGTCCTATGGAAGCAAGTTCTCTTATGTTTAATACATTCTGTCTAATCTTGTTTACTGAAGCCACAGTGTCCTCTTAAAATACCTTTATCTTAACTCCAGAAAATATTCTAAGACCATAAGATGTTCAGTGTGCAGGCCATATTTTAGAGTTACGTACAGTATGTGGATCCCTGTTGCCCATGGCAGGGAGATCCTGATGCAAATAATCTGATAGACCTCAAGGCTGGTTTTTATGACCTATTCAGTAAATATCTTTTATGGAGCCTTTTTCTCCTACCACTCTAAGGATCAAGAGAAAACCTGAAAAATAAAATTTCATATGCAATATGACATGACAACATTGAGCAGTTGTTGCTAAGGCTTTCAGTTCTCATTAATTATGTAGTCATTTCATAGCTCCTTTGAAAAATGTGGTTTAATTCTTCTTTCTCCTAGGTGATGGAAGGAAGCCCCCATTATTTCTCCAGTAACACTCAAAATAGGCACTAGAATTATTCCCAGAATGATACTGTCTTTTCTATTCGGTCTCTGCAGTCACTGAGAGAAGAATGGAGATCTAATACTGTGGTTCGTGCAGTACTAGTTAAATCTCTGATAATCATTACACAGATGCAAGATAGCAAAAAAAACCAAACAAAAACCCTAACAATCTGTGCTCATCTAAAACAAGAGTAGACTCTGGAAAAGAGTCGTTTTCCAGTCTGTAGGTTCCATGAGCCTTGTATATATTATGTCTGAGTTAAGACTGTGTTACTGCAATAGACGATCTTTACATTTTGACGACTACTGTAAAATAAACTAGTCACACATTAAGGTGATAACCCATTTAATGTTAAATACAAGTTTTAAGTAAGACCTGTAAGCCCAGCTCTTCAGTGATCTTCCTTTGAATAAGTTAAAAAATACTGTGTCTCTGTTATTATTGCCATCTTTAGCACAAGAGAGAATCCTATTTGACCACTGTTGTATGTCTTGCAGCTGTTGTATTTGCAGTCAGTAAAACTAACAGCTAAGACACATGCCCTATTTTCCTTTCATATCAGTTTAGCTATGAGAAAACATGAAAGCTGCTTTATTATTCCAACAAAATCTAAAGATAACAAAATCAGTTTTCTTCAAAAGTGAAATGTCTGCCTGTCAGATTGACTCTGTTCTGCTTTTAAGATATTCTTGTACATTTATACTAACAACATTCTTAAAAGTTGATGAAATACTTGACACTTGTTATACTGGTAGCTGCAGTGAAATCTGGTGTAGAGGAGAGCAGTTAAAGCAGTATCTATTTGAGTAGACAAGACAGGCTTAGTTATAAATTGTAATTTAATAAATAAATGTTTATTTTTTTAAGCTGAAGATAGGAAGGATTCATATCATTCATATCTAGTATTTTCCAGAAGTAGCTGACACTGTATCTCTAGTATGCTCTATCACTGCAGTTTTTAAAAGCATAATTGATTTATCATGTGAGAGCTCTAGCATACTAATTCTTTTAATTCAGGAAGAATTGAAAACCTTGATTTCCTTGTAAAATTGGTAAATCTAATGAAAGGACTCTTTTTGTATCACTGGGATCTGAATGTAGTCTTCCCAGTGAGAAATTTGCTGTCTTAGGTCTAGTCCTCTCCACTGGAGTGGAGCCTCCTCATTTATCTTTGCTGGAATACGAAGGTAAAAGAAGCATAGCAACTCTTTCTCAATACAATTATGTTTTTAAAAGCTTTCTTCCTACCTTTCTACCTTTCAAGGAAGCAATTTACAGTCACTGTAATCCAGCCTAAGTGCAGACTGCTGTTAAAATAGATACCTGTTCCGGTTCAGGCAGCCTGTTCTGGGTTCTCTCTTGTGCAGACAGCCACATGGTCAGCTAAAGGAGTGAACAGCCCCAGCTAAAAACTGGTTGGTTTCTTCAGGGTTTTTCTCTGGGTTTAATTGCAGCCAGACATGCCACTGTCACTTCAGCAAATACTAGTCCTGCAGGCTTTAAACTTGTCTGTTACTTGGACATCATAATTTCCTGTCCTCAGAGCCTTTTTGCTTTGAGGAAGTTACATACATGATCTAATATGCACGGTCTCAAATCTGTGTTGTAAATTGAAATTAATCAAGCACTGGATGGAATTAGAGCTTAAGCAACCTAGACAACATAGCTAGAATTTGAGTTGGGAGGAAAACTTTTCTACAGTGACCCCAGGATATTTAATTTTAAACATAGTAGTGTTGACAGCTTCCACAGAAAAAGAGCTTGAACATTAAGTGAATTTGCACAGCTCTGTTTCGGGCTTCCACCAGGTTATTTCGAAAGTGGGCTCCCAAACACTAACAGTGTACAGAAGACAACATTCAAGAAAACAAGAGTTCCAGAACATCTCCTTTCTAAGAATTCTACTTCCCTGTGTCACGTTATTTCTTCTGTCATGTCATAGTTATTTCTTCTGTCATATGTGATATAGGCAGCTGTTTTCTGTGAGGCCAGTTGGAGGCCATAGTTCAAGTGCAAGAGATGGTCTCTGAGACTTAGCCTAAAGGAAGGGGAATGATATTTGGGTTACTAGTGATTTCACTGACCAGCTTCTCCTGAGGAGACATTTTGTGGACAGTTAATGCTGGAGATCATTTTTCAGTCTCTGATCAGACAGCAAATCCTGTCCTTGACCTGATAGGGCTTGTTGGCTCAAACGTAAGCTTGCAGACACTCCAAAGTTTTCAGGAGTTGGTCACAATGGTAGCCAAAACTTGCATTTTGAGGAAAAGGTTATGAGAGATAGCTGCCTGTTTAATAGCTTCAGCTACATCCAGATTTGCTCTTCTAATTTAATACAAGTATAGCGGAGCTGCCAAAGCCACTGCCGAAGATGCCGGTTTTGTTAAATTCATCTGTACTTCAGCATTTTTGCTTGTCTTTGTACACTTTGCAATAAAATATGTTCTGAAGTTTCTTGTAGTACTCTCTGGCACTTCATCTGAGAATCACCATACGCACATGGGAGCTGCTTGTGGGCTTAGCTGTCCCCTCAGTTGTAAATTTTTCAGGCTTGCCCTGTAGAATTCAGAGAAAATTTTATGTTTATGTTGATGGTAGCTGTGCTCCAGTGCTACCCAAAACTTGTCAAAACCAAAGAGTGCTAAGTAGACTCTGTAACTACTCATTTTAAAATCCACCCAGAAGGCCATCTCACAGAAGTAGTATTGACTGATTTTGACTTCTAGAAGATCTTGGGCTTGGGAGAAAAGTACTTGGTCTCTCTGATGTTGAGGTTTCTCACTGTCAGCATCTGAGAAAATACTGTTGTTCTCTACACTTCTGTACAGTTCCTGCTATTCAAAAAATAAAAGAAAGATTTCATTGTTTATGACAGGTCGACCCTGTGGATTTTGTTGCTGCTCTAGGGTTTGTTAGTAATCACTGGCTTTAACTTGCCAGGGCCAAAGTGAGGATTATGGCTTCATGGAAGCAAGAAGCAGGCACACTGATGTTCAAAAGATTCCCAACTCAGTACTGTAAGACAATTGCAGTAGGACACACACCAACTATAACATTTAGAGCATAATAATTAACATGTTTTGAATTCTTGCTGAATTGTTCTGCTCACAGTGTGTGCTATTTTCTGGGAAGTTTAAAGGACGTTTTCTTTCACGCGAGTGTTACAAAGCACCAGGGATTCATGAAGAGGGCAGTGAACTATTTAACAAATGTGGCTGAAACTCTTAGTAGCACCAGACAGATGGGAAACTGTGCCTGAATTACTCTTCAAATACACATTTTTTGAGTTTATGGCTAGTATTTCTTGTTCACATTGGCTGGTTGTAAACTGTACTCACCATCAATTTTTTAGTTACATGGAACCCATTGGTGTCACTGTAAGACTTTATCCTGACATACTTTGTCAGCTGGTCAGTTCCACAATGCAGATTTAGAATATGTTAGACAAACTTTAATGTGATGGAAACACTGTTGAAACCCATGGTAAAACTTTGGTTTATACTTGAGGTAGCTGCTAAATGACTGCTTGCAATTGCAAACACATGTACCCCCCACCTCCTGAGTTTTCTCCTTCTACAGAATGTAGGCAAAAATATGCTTTTGTAATTTTAGCTGTGATTGAGTTAGAAAACTGTTCATTAGTTCCCAGAGTGTCTCATTTGGTGTACACAGATACATGACATTGACATTTTCAAATATGAGTAGTCTTTAAAAAAAATCAAACCCACAAACCCCATTTTTTACAACTATTGCTTTTTTTTCAGGCAATAATAAATAGCACTATCACCCCCAACATGACATTTACTAAAACATCTCAGAAGTTTGGCCAGTGGGCAGACAGCAGGGCGAATACAGTCTATGGCTTGGGATTTTCATCTGAACATCACCTTTCAAAAGTAAGTATGACCAGTGGCAACTATTTGGCCAGTCAAGCGGCTTAAGAATATTTGATTCCTACTCATTGTATCTTGACTCAGTGCTCACTACTGTTGTTCTTTAAAAATAATGTAAAAAAAAAAAAAAAAATCTGTATCAATCCTTATAGTGTAAAAAGACAGGATAAAGTGTGATACCTGCAAATTTTCTTTTAATTGATGGAGAAAAGGAGGGAAATTTAATCTGTCACAGGTTATGTTGTTAATGCTTTGTAATTATTAACTTGTTCGGTTTATCTCTTTTTAATTTTTTTCTGCCCTGCAGTTTTTCATGATATAATTTATCTGAGGAAATTTACTGAGGAAGGCAGTAACCCCTGTTTCTCAAGCTGATGGTATAGTTCCTTTAAGCACCCTTTCTACAATACTTGCTGCTATTGATACTATTTGGTAGATAAGTCCAGGAACCTGTACAAGGCAGTGTCATTTTTCTCCAGATGAGGAATTTCAGTTCAGTTGAAAAACATGTCTCACATTAAGCAGAGAATTTTCGTACCAGCCCTTTTGAGAAAGTAATTTCCACTATTCAAAGATAAGCACGGACCTATTAAAATGAAAAACAGTACATCTACTTTATTTGGACAAGTATTACACTTGTCAGGTTCATTCCTTTCATAATCAGATAGCTTTCATTTCCATCAGCCAACACAAACACAGGAAATTCTGAATGGTACTAATATTGTGTGCACCTATCATTGCATCAGTGAAGTTGGAAACTTTGCCACTTGCTTAAATTGGTGTATATGTCCTAGATGCACTTGCTTACCAATGTAGTAATAACTTTCCTTAATATTTCAATGGATTTAGCATAAATGATACTTAGTTTACCTCTCTCATAAGACTAGCTTCTTTTCCTTCATCACAGAATGTTCCTTTGGAGGCAAAGTGTCACGCTATAG
Organism: Actenoides lindsayi; assembly: GCA_025331215.1. NCBI lineage: Eukaryota > Metazoa > Chordata > Aves > Coraciiformes > Alcedinidae > Actenoides > Actenoides lindsayi. Next base: position 55,321 of record WTSP01016319.1, on the reverse strand, counting down.
TCATGCAGACTCTGCGTTTACCTGACTTGAAACACTAGTTCATCCTTGTCAGTGAAAATATTTTGGGTATTTAAACTGTCCTATCCTTGAATCTTCTCTTGCTCTCCCCATGTGGTACTTACTGCCTTCTTAATTACAGTTGTTTCAATCCCATTCTTTCACTGCCCTCAAACATGTCTGTGAGGTTTAAGTATGTCCTTGGCTTAAAACTTTATATTGCTGTTGAAAAAAATAATCCTAAAAGCTACAGTAGATATTTTGTCCTAAGTACATGTTTGAGTAGCAGTTACTCAGATGCTGTGTTTTACAATGAATATGCAAATCTGTTGAGAAAAATAGTAAGTCACAAGCCTTTTCTGAAGCTTATGGCGATGAATCTTGAGAGCCTTTACATCAAACTGTTCCCATTTTATTGTATCTTAATTATCAAACCGATACGCATGTGAATTGAAATTGCTGATCATTGATACTAAAATTTATAAAAATAAAATATGCTATTTTAAAATTATCAAACATATTTGATGGGGGAAAGTTTTCTTTAGATTCCACTCTGCTCAGTCACTGGAGTTGACAGGTATGTTGGTCTTGGAATCAGAAAAGCTGAATTAGAAACCCTGGATCTGCTGTGTACTGTCAGAGAAATCACATATTCTCTTTCTTGTATTGTCTTTCTGCTCAGATTATTTACTCTGACTTCTGTGCACTGACATTGTTGTCGGGTTTAGCAGAGAACTCTTTTGTATGTCTAGCACTGAAGGACCTGAAATCTAATTTATATCTCAGGGTACTACTGGATATTAGTAATAGAGTTAACAAAAAAAACCTAAAACAAAACAAGAAAACCAGCAAAAAAACCCAACAAAAACCCCTCCACAATCCAACCAATTGAACAAGACAACGCAAAAAACCTGTATTCATTAATTTGTTCAGAAACAGGTTGCTTCTGGAAGTTGCCTTAAAAATTGATTCTGAAACTTCTTTTCTGTATTTGATTCATCAAAGCACTTAAGTGAACAGCCTTATTGTATGTAATTTGTTTTGCATTAACATCTCTGGGCCTCAGTGAAACACTGCAAGTTCCAGGGAGCAAAAGACAGCCTAGACCACAAAAAATGTAGTCTACTCTGTGACTGCTTTCAACACCTTATGAAGCAAATAATAACTGTTGATTCTCAGATCATTGTCTGCTTAGCTTAAAGTATGTGTTTGACTTTTGGACTATTGGCTTTGGTTCGTGTGCCTTTGTCCTCCTAAACTAATTACTAGGGTAAAGTGCCATATTAGTAACCTCTTTCTGTTCATTTATTGTGACTGAGAATTAGCGGAATGAGGATATCTGATAGAAAAATAGTGTCACTCTAATCAACTTCACATACAAACAGTGTAGAAGAAAATTAATTAAACATTTCTTTGTCTTCGTTAGACCTTTTCTCAATATGTTAGACCATAAATTCACTTCAAGATTTTTCCATCAGAAGTCAGTGATACCGGAAAGATGATTCTTATGTTGAAGAATATCACTTTCACAGGATCAGAATTTGCTAGCAGAGTCCCTCTTTCTGCTGCGGTAGGAGGAACAGTATGTCCCATGATTTTCATAAAAAAACCGAGGCAACTTTCTTATTCAGAATGTAAGTTGGAGCTTATGATAGTATCCTGATGTATGAAAAGAAATACTTCTTTTCAGGTTTGCTATGTCTTACTCCTCTGAATTAGTTGACCTGATTTATTCCATATGAATATATATATGAGTATGCTAAATGGGAAAAGTGCCACTACTGATACTTTTAAAAGCCAGTTGTAGTCTCCCTGCACAATTTTTTGTAATTTCCTTAAAATACTGATCCTCCAGAGAACATTGCCTTTCATATCATGAGATCTCATCTTTATTATTCAGGAATTTAATCAAGAGATTGCTATTATCCATCACCTGCCATTAGCATTGTTTTCTCTTTCTTAGAATGTTATACATCTATCTCTCCATTATATACTATTTTACAATTTCTAACACTGTGATGCAGAAGATGGTTCTTACTGCCTTCTGTTTTCAGCCAGTTATTCTAAACCTCAGCATCATGTTTTCCATTTACCACTCCTCTAGTTTGAAAGCTGGTTTAAATAATAGGTTACTCATCAGATTTTGAGGTCTATGTGCAAGTCTTAAGTGTCATCTAGTTCTGGTGATATCTTACCAATTTTATCATCTTTCTGAGGCTTTTCTTTTTTTTTTTTAATGCTGGATTTCACTTTCAGGGTGGTACCTTTTGTATCCTTCTATATTCAGGAAACATATGCTTTTAAATAACCTGACAGGTGAAATATAGGATACAAGTGGAGAGAAATGATGTTTCTTCAAATACTGATAGCCTACCAGGAGCAGAAGACAACAAGGTTTTTTAGGTGTTGCATAGCAAGTGAAGTTCTGGTAAAAAATAGTTGTGGAGATTATATCACACAAAAGGTAGGATTTGTCCCTTTAAATATATGCAGTGCAAAACAATGTCTTTGTATGCTGCTGCTGAAGAGATTTAGGAGCTGTTGGTGAAGCTTCCAGTATTTTTGCAGAATCATTTCAGTCTTAAGCTAATCATAACAACAAAATGTTCTGTCTAAAAGCAGTAGGAGACAAAAACAAATGCTTGGCTACTGTAGTGATTAGCGTAGTGTCAAGCTGAGATCTACAAGGCCACATTCTTCTCTAGCCAGAGAAATTAGGCCCTACTCTTAATAAATTGATTTAATCTCTCAAGTTCAAGGGTGCATGTATTTATAACTTGCTGCTTTAGCTGTTTTCTGGAAGAGATACATGTAGCATAGAAATCAAGCATCATATGGCGGTTCAACGTGCAATTCCTAAATTTTGTGTTCAATATATGCAAGTGTTTTGTTCAATGAATTTGTGATTTGATTTGATTGATATCAGTGAAGAATGAATAAATGAACTCAGTATTCTCTCTGCTGTTTTCCCAATTAGCTATTGAAATTATAAATGCTGTTAAAATTTGGGAAGAAGTCAGTATTGTTTCAGTCATGAAAGAATGAAATCCATTGAAAGCTCTAGGCTAATAGTGACCATAGTAGGCTTCAGAACCAGATCATTTGTTGTCAGGAGAGTAAAACTCGAATCTGAATGCAGCACTATTATTAGCAATCTCTGATGTGAGGGTTTTTTAACACTATCAGCAACAGATCTGACTTTGTTGCATCATAATTTTCCTGCATATAAACAGTGTACATTATGTCTGAAAGGAGCTGAAAGGTGTATCACTATGTAATTCACTTAAATGTGTATCTAATAAGGAGAAAAACTGTAAAAAAATGTACTGACAGTATCTGACTTTAAAATGTTAGAAACAGCATTCTGTTCTGCCTGTAATGTACTGCTTCACGCCTACTCTTTCTCTTTTTCCTTTTTTTTTTTTTTTTTTTTTTTTAAAAAAACCTATGTACCTTCAGTTTGCTGAAAAATTTCAGGAATTCAAAGAAGCTGCACGACTAGCAAAGGAAAAATCCCAAGAAAAGATGGAACTAACAAGTACACCATCTCAAGTGAGTCTTACTGCCTAATTCAAGCCTAATACTTCATGTCTATGCTACTTAGATGTATCTTACACACAAATGTTGTATAAAAAATGAACTTCCCTGAATCCTCTCAACAATCAACTGTGTCAAGAAGTTGAAGAATACATCTAACAGACACTACAGAAGTGTTGAAAGACTCTCTTTAAAGTAAAATTGGCCTTTTGTTTATTCCCATTGCTTCCTTGGATCTTTCCCATAAAATGAGTAAAAGTGGTGAGCAGTTATGTAAGTAAATCGATAGTAAACACCTTTTGTCTTTTTTCTTACTGTGTCTATGAAACTTCAGGCAGTGCACTATAAAGGACTTTATAGAAGAATCATTGCAAGAAAAATCAAAGTTGAAACTGCAGACTGTTTTTACTTTTTTCCTACTGTGGAGTATTCACTTGGGAAGAGTGTTGAAGGAAGATGACAGGTTAACATGCTGGTTCTGGACCTGCATTACAGTTAGCCATGATATAAAAGCAGAGTTTATGAAAGGTATCTCAGAACATGATCTGGGTTAATATAGGCCTAACAGGAGGATAAATTAATACAGTCACATTTACATTAGTCATGCTTAAAAATAATTTACATGAACAGGAGTACTTTGGATTTGCTTTGAAAAAACAAATTGTATGAGGCTTTTTTCTTTTTTTTCTGTCTACTCCTTCACCTCTGCCATGTTTCTGGCTTTTTGTGTAGCTATTGCTCTGTTTTAAGCAATAGTGAAGACAAAGGTAATTACTTCTCTTGGAGGCTGAAGCAGCTTTAAAGGTACAGCAGATGTTCCTGAGTGAATAGGATTAACGCACTCAGTCTTTTTTTTGCTAGAGAGTCTTCATTCATTGAATGAGTACATCTCTTGGGTACTTTACATTGTAACATGCTCCTGATCTTTGATGGACCAAGAATGGCAGGCAGTTTGCAACATGCTGTATGAACAGTTTTATTGCCACCAGAAAGCTACATCTGGTGTCCTTCCAAGAGAAGTCGGTGGAAACCACAAGGGGATCCACAGTGAACTAACCTCATGTTGGTTTCCAATAGGCATTTTGCCCAAGTGCTAGGTTGGCTTTTCCTATTAATGGGAAACTGCTACTCTACTGTAAAAGCAGAAAAATAAGGCAGTCATTTTTTATTAGTTTTCTTGACTGTTTCTAAATTTCTGATAAATTCCATAAATAAACAGAGAGATAATGGAAGTAGGTATTTCAGTTTTATAACCTAATATACCCTTGGTTTTAGATACAGTGAAGTGCTTCAGTCAGGCCTTTAGTTACTTGATGTTATAGGCAAAACAATTACTCTGCTTCTCTTTTGACATGCTGATTAATAATCTGGACTCAGAAGTTAAATCTGACACTGTCAAATGGAGTGACTTATTCTTTGGTTTAGAAATAAATTTGAAGATGCTTTTGTCTAGCAGCTGACCAGGGTTAAAGCTTTCCCTTAAACTCTATGGACTATTAATATTGTTCATTTTCCTGTACATATTTCTTTATATACTTAAAACCTAATATTTTATACTGTAGGCAGTTACAGAAAAGTTACCTTAAGAGATACTATAATGCACATTGAGAGCTGCAATTTAATTACTACAAACTTGGGAATAATTTCATATTGAGGCCTTACTTTTCACCTCTGGGGTTTTTTCTGTGTTAATAAGTTAGCGTATTATACTGACAGGTACTGTTAGTGCAAGTGCTGACACATCAGCATAATAGGCTTCACATACTTAATGCTTCTCATTACTTCCCCAGAGAGAAGGGAGTTGCATCAGGAACTTTGGAGTTTGGAGCAGATGAGAAGCAATGGCTTCATGGCAAACTGCAGCACTTCATGGTGCTGGGGCTCATTCAAAGATATTTATGACTGGAGGGAAGACGGGTGCTTGGTGGTGGGGAGGGAAGATGGGACCTGAGAGTCATTTGAAGGAACACTGGCTGTCATTTTGATCATCTGCCAAAATGTGGCTGCAAGGCAAATAATTTAATTGTTGCATTTCCTAATCATTTTGCAGCTTTCTTTCCCTTTTGTATAGTGATCCTTTGCAGGGAGGAAAAGTAAAAGAGTAATACTCTTGGTGTCCAGTCAAGACTTCACAGGAACCTGGCTTTTTTAGGAGGCTTTGACAGTAAAGGCACTGGGAATTAGCATGTGAGCAGTGAGCTCTGTACCAGTCACCCATTTAGCTACAAGTGTCAACCACTCTGCTGTCTTGAATTTTCAGATATCCTTTTACATTAGATTAATAATTGATAGGAAGATACTGCATATGAAAACTGGAAAATAACACATACCAAACTCAAATACAATGTTGTATTTTCCTTGGTACCGCTTTACAAAATGCCTTTATTATTTACTAGCTAATTAAAGTACCAGATATGGTACATTGCCCACCTGCTCTGCTACGCAGTTCGGAGAGAAGTAGTACATGTGCTTTTTTTCTGCATTCATGTGTTCCTACAGATTGAATCTATATTAATATATCTCTACAATTTGTGTAATAAAACTTTGGACCAGGTACTGGCTACTGATATATGGTACTTGCTACTTGCTACATACTACTCATATGTTTCAATTCTGAATGTCCTGCCAAAACTTTTTGTGAAACTAAGGGGAGATAGAAAGCAAGATAACAACAGAAATATCTCAGATATAAAATATGTGTTTGTAGTTCAACTACTTATCAGAGTTAGCCATGTTAAAACTTAAGAAAATCTTATCTAAAGTCCACTGAAGTTAGACTACTTTTCTAATGTATTAGGAGCTTTATACTATCTGGCTAGACATTTCCACCACAAAAGTGCCTCAATGGCCAGGAAGTAGTAGTACTGTGTTGAGTACTTTTTGGATATCCTGTTTCATCTGATGGCATGTGTTCTTAGGTGTTTTTTTTTTCCATGTGTGTGAAACACATAGTAGAAAGAAAACAATACATAGTAAACTTTGCAATTATTTAATAGCAGGAGTACAAGCACTCTTTGCTTTAATATCCCAGAATATCAGATCACAGAATCACAGAATCGTCATGGTTGGAAAAGACCTAAGATCACCATATCCAACCGTCAATATATAATATATCCATATATAATATATATATAATCTTTCTCTATATATAGAGATAATATATAAAGTCACCATTTACCTTGACTGTAAAAAGAACTTAACTTGTCTAGAGAAAGACAGTGGCCTGGACCATCAAATTACAAGAGGGATGCTGCTTTATGTCTGTGTCCCACCAAGTGCACAGTGCTTTCATGAAATGAAGTGGAAATCATTATTTCTCTGTCGGAGAACTTGTACTTCAACCCATCTTTATTAAGATGGATTCATATAATAATACACACTTTATTTCCAGTATGTTTAGAGGCTTTAGTCAAGAAAGAAGTTGTCTATTTTAGTACTTCAAAGACCACCAATGCACATAGGTATCTGATCCAGTGTCCCTTTAACTCAGCCTTGCAGTGCTCTTGTCTTGTTTATCTGAAAATGACAATAGTGGCTTCTTTGCTCTGCCACCTCCTATTTTCCAGACCCATTTTTAATACAGGGAATTATTTTGTTCATGTCATAAACTTGTGGATTGTACAGTGACAAGCCACCCATGGTATTTTTTCAGTTACAAGCTTGCCTGTGCACTGAAAGAGCAACACATTGATCTGGAGTTCACTCAGATGTGTGAAGCAATAGCTAGAAAACTGTCATGACTCTCCCCCCCACACACCTTTTTTTTTTTTTTTTTAAACTAATCTGAATTAGGTTCAAATACAAAATCAAATAGAGCAGTGGTTTGCCATCTTCCACCATCAGTCTTGCAAACAACTGGAGTATGAACCTCAGTTCTTCTCTTTCTCTAAGCAAGAATCTGTCCTCAGGTATTTCTTTAGACTCTGGTCAATTTAGATTAAGAACTCTGCTAAATTCTGAAATTGTATGGTGAGTAATTTACTCAAAATACTCTTGTCTGTGATTCTGAGCCTGTCCTATGCAGACTATAAGAAATAGCTCTGCCTGAAAAATTTTAGAATTACATTTTTTAGTGTAAGGAAAGGGTTTGTTTTGGCAAAGTGCCATGGTTTATTACCTGTTGACTTTCTCTTTGCTGAAGTACAAAATTGACTTACCAAGCTTGTGGAAAAATAACTTTATGGGGATTTTATGCCAATTTCTATGCTGGAACAAATGTTTCATATGTGTAATGATATCTGAATCAGTAGCTGGCAGACTTACACCATTGTCAGTGAGTAGTGAACATAGAAGCACCAGGAAGAACAGCAGTGCTGGGGAAATATATGGAATGCTTAATAAGAAAACAGTGAAAAACTTAGTAAGAAAACAAGTTGGACTTGGTTTGGTTTGATCATGATTTTAGAAGACCTACTCCTTTTCTTCTCTTCCATATTCGAAAGGTGGCTTGAGCTGTGCTGTGAAGTCTACTTGTTTCACTTTATAGACTCTTTTGTGAGTGCATGCATTTTGTTATAAGATTTTTAAATTTAAGGCATCTTTTGATGAATTTTCCTCTGTTACGTTGAGTTTACACTGTTAGCATCACCAGAGTCCTGCATACTTATTAGTGGGGCAAGAGCTCCTTTATATAGTGCAGATCTCTGTCAAACTCTTAAATAGCAAAATATGTCTCAGTCAGACTTGCACATATACTTACCATGTAGGAAAACACTGTCAGTCCATATATAAATCCAAGACTGGTGAGTGACTTAAAGTTCAATATCCTCCAGAAACCTATCTGCAATACAATAGTGATTTTTTTTACCACACAGGAGAGCTGTTAATTCTTTCTTCTTAAATGAATCATATACATATTTGTTGCTGTCATGAGTAGGAAATATCAGGCCTTAAAATACATCATTGATTTACAGGAAGACTTGTCATTTTCAATTTAAGCCCTGTTTTTTCTATGTAGTGTTTATACAGTTGACTTAGAACTAAGTTAACCTTCTTTCCCAGCTAGAAGGGAAGAGTGAAAATTCGTCTTTAAGCTGACTGCAGTTTCTTCCTCAAGTCTGTAAAGTTGGGAGTTGATTATGAAGCTATAATGATATGGAATAAAAACTTAATTACATCTGAACATCTCACAAAATCTTTCTAAAATTCTTTACTCTAATATAAAATAGGAACGTATTATTTGTAAACATTTGTAAAAGTTTTCTTCAGTGTAGGTGTTGATTTTTTCCATTACTTTATTCATAGCCAGCAGTTGGCCACAAATAAATTATTTATTAGGCAGGTCTAGTTATAAGTGTGTGAGAGCACTGATTAATCTGTATTATAAGTAGAAGAAATACATACTAGAATCTACTGCTTCTCTTGTACATACAAAATCAGCCCCCTATGAATCTGTAGGCAGTGAACCTCTGGACTGTGATCTTTGTCTGTGTTAGTTTTTGTCACTTGAATTTCATTCACATTGGAAGTTTATGGAAGTGCTTTACTGAAAACTAAGCCTAGATGGAACTTACACAGTTGGGTTTTTTTTCCCTACTGAAATAATTTTTATGCATTCACATGTAAAACATTTTATTAAGTAGGCTTTGGTTTATGTATCTAATAGTAGTGTTATAGGAATTTCAGCTTAAAGATAGAAGCTATCCAGATTTTGTAGGATGTGGTATGTATTTTTTAGAATATCTAGTGTAGTATGGGAAGAGGAGAAAATAAAAAGAGAAACTGTTGGTCAATAAAGATTTTATTTAATGTCAGTGGTAACTGTTTATCAAGTCAGAGAATAATAATAGACAAAACCATATACTTTATATAAAATAATTAATTTGCCTGATTATCTTGCGAACTCTGCTCTCCTTTCACACAATTTCATTTCAGTTCAGAAAAGTTGTTCTGTAAAAATCAAGATTGTATTTTGACTTCTAAAGTATTTACACTTAAGATAATAGCTTTGAGTGTAAAATAAGAAGATTCTTCCTGAAAGTAGGTACAGTTTACATTTATATAAAAAAAAATACATTTATATTATAAATAACTGTTTGTATCTGTGGAATTAAATCCGTGGAAGCTAACTATTTCTGGTTTTTAACCAGTAGGAACTTAATAGGAAGGTGCAGAATAGAGATGCTGATGCATATGCATTGTGTAACTTGATGAATGATAAATATAATAGAACTTGCAAGTCAGTATTAAAATGTTGTATCACCCACTAATTCAAGTTGCAGAGTGAGATGCATGTCTCTTGCTATGTGAGAAATACAGCAGAATGAAACCAAAATTTTGACAATTGAGCTGCAAATGCTTAATATAATTTAAAGAGCAATGAAGATGCTAAACAACAATATTTTTGGTTAAGGGACACCAGAAAGGTGTGGAAAGTGACAATGACAGCCAGATCTTACTTTCTTTAAAAGAACTGAGTTTTTCCATCTAGTTAGGTCTGAAAAGTCAAAGACAACTTTTCCCTTAGATGGAGAATCAGATTCAGTATTGGCTTTCAAAAGGCGTTATCCTTGTAAACTATACAAAGTCTACTAGTGGAGGCTCAAAATTAAACCCTGAAAGTTTTGAAAGGACTCTGCTGAAGGAGTATTCTTTACAGACAGCTCATAGGTGAAACTGTGAGCACACCACCAATGGCCCTTCCACTGTTCACTTTGGTTAATAAATATACGAAAGCTAGATTTTGAAACAAGTATCAGAATTGTTTGTTTCACCTTGTTAGAATATAAAATAAGCAACAAGAATCCTTGGTGTCAATAGTTACTCACTGTGCAGCAGGATGAGGTCTGAATGTAATGCCAGGTGAGAGAGAGATGTCTCTAATAAGCAGGAGTCTGGATACTTGCAAATAATTAATAGGTCAGTTCTGTTGTGTGCAAGATAGTGTGAATCTTATGGTAATACACTTCTAAATTAAATTCATGTGATGAAATATGAGCATGAGGGATGTGACCCTCACATTAATATTACCTAAAATTTGTGTGTCATTTAAGAATTAATGTTAGTACTTATATGCACATAGCCTTCCTGAGCAGGTCAGTTTGTAATTTTAATGTGTTGTCTGTTTTACTTAAGGAATCAGCTGGAGGGGATATTCAGTCTCCTTTAACGCCGGAAAGTATTAATGGGACAGATGATGAGAGAGCGACGCCAGAAGTGACACAGAACTCAGAACCAAGGGCTGAACCAACCCAGAACGCATTGCCATTTACCCATAGGTACAGATTCCATTCCCACATCCTGATTAAGTGATACCTGTCTCCTTCCTTGTTAAAGGGACCTTCTCCAATACTGTGTGAAAAAAAACCCCAAACAACAAAGCCAGCCCCATCAAAAAAACTGGACTGGCTTTCACATTTGCAATATCATGTTTTAAGAAAAAAGCATGTCTGAGAAAATCTCTTGGAATAAGATTTGGGAGAACACTACTTTATAGTTTAATCACCTTAATGCAAGCCCTTGAACACTGGTTAGGGTAGGTGTCCCTTTAACAGGAAGCATTATTTCAGTGTTTAAGTCTTAGTAAAACTAACTGCTTCATAGAATATACCAGTTAAATTATTTTTGCACACAATCTTTAAATGACTGGTAGGACTGGATGTCAGCCTTTCATTCACAAGTTTATGGAAGAAAAGGGACTCTTAACAACACTTCCGGATTACGAATTTTAAAGCAGCCTTTAATTGAGTGGTTCTCTGACAGTTGAAAACATTTTTCAACTTTTTTTCAAAATATGAGAGAAGTGTAGTTCTGCTTCAGACTGAATTATAATTTGTTGCACTAGGAATCCTGTGCTCAGTTTCTCTTTAATAAAGTTAGGACTTTTTGTTTAATGATACAAATAATGAGTTAAGATGGATATATATCACCTATTAGAAATGACTGTAAATGGGTCACTCTCCATAAAACACATAATGTATTGTGACCATGGAGAGTAACTGAAACATTTAATAAATTGAGAACAGAGCTAGAAATACTAGATTTATTTTTCAAATGTTGTCTAATTCAGTTTAAATAGAGTTTAAAAGTTCTTGATCAAAGGTTTGGGAATACTAGGATGTCAGATACATCATTCAATTCAGAATGAGTAGAGATGGAATTGGAATTGTGCTGGACTTCACATTTTTTGTAAAAGAATAGTAATATTAAATGTATCCAGAAAAATTAACTTACATTTTCAAGTAAGAAAAATATATATATACTTTTGCACTAATTTTTTTAACAGAGTGATTGTGTTTATTTTTATACTTAAGCTGTCACCAGTGCATCTATTATATGTTTTAGAAGAAACGGTACTTTGTAAGAGTGTTATGTGCATGTTGAAGGAGTATTACAAATGTTGCACATCTATCAGTGTTCTGTAACAAATTCACTTAAACTGTGTGTTGGAATTCTCTTACTGGTATTTTTGTGAAAAAGCAGTTGTGATAAAGCACACACATGAGTAGTGTTTGTTGTTTTTTTCTTAAATTGTAGCTGCAAGATCTCCCCTGTTGTTCTGCGTATGTAAATATTGTATGCTAATATAGTAACTATGCTTTGCTCTGCATTGAGCACGACTGAAGATAGCTTTTGAAACTACATAGTTGTAGTTTTTGATGATGTAGAATAGAGGTTACAGAACTTCTACGTGCTTTTAATTTTTCTATGTACTTCATGTATGCAGTGCGAGTGCCTGGTCTTAGTTTTTTGTCCCCTTAAATACCACTAGATAGAATTACTTTTCCAAGACCAACTCTGCATTTTGAGGGTCATTTGTCTTGATGACTCTCTAGAAACCAGAGTTTTGTCTTGCTAACGGTAACTTGAAGTTTGTTAGTGAGCTTTCATTGAAGAAAATACCAAATTTTAAAACCTTTTGAAATAAATGAAATTTTTGACTAGATAAGATTTTGATTATAAATAAATAAAGGTGCATGAAAGATGCATGAAAGAGATGGAAGTGAAGCCTCCAGGATTGTGTTAGTCCTGGTTAAATGGACATGTTTTTGTAAAGGTGTTTCATAATACTAAATTGGCAACTAGGTAGACAAACCTAGCTGCTTGTTCTGGCTGAAGGGGTGCTATCTGCAGGCAGTCTTCTTTCTCAGAAGAAGAAAAAAATTAAATTTAAAACCTTACACCCCAGTTATTGGAGACTCCCTGGGCTTTTCAATGGTCAAGGGTACAGAAAGGAATTGTGCTTCTCCTTTTTTCCTACCCTTGTGATGATGCTATGTGTTGGTTGCACTCCATGTGTGATGGACACTGAGCCTTGTGCATCCTTGGTAACTCCTGCCAATCACTGACCCTCTTTGTTCTGCACCCTGCATTCCAGCAAAAGTAAAGTTTAACTAACCAGTGCTTCTGAGTGATGTTTGTAATGCTGGAAGGGCATATGAGTGTTGTCTTGTGCATGGCAATGCTTTTTACATATTTGCCTTTCCTCCAGGAGCTGTTGATCTATCACTAAGGTGCATTTCAAAAGAAAAGGTATTGCGGTCTCCCCTCCAGTTAGTTCAGCTGTAGCTGATATGAGAGTCACTGAGGCTGTCTATGCTTCACTGAAATAACACTACCATAGCAAGTTCATTTTTTCTATAAGTAGGAAAACTATATTCTGCTCTGGCATTGACAGTACATACCTATCCTGTGAAGAACCAAAAGGAGTGGTCCTCGGTGTAGGCTGGAGCACAGGGAGGGCACATGCAGGGCTGAAAGGCAGGTGTGGGGCAAGTGTTTGAGCTTCATGGGAGGGACGAGTTGGTGTGGCACTGCACAGCGAGGGTGGCTGGTGAGGTGGGAACTGCATTGCTGTTGAGAGGGTCACCAAGCTCAGCCAAGTGCAAGTGTCTCTGTGGCTGAGGACAGAGGTAAAGGTTTGAAGGGGGCTGTTGTCAAAACAGTGATATAGAGGTAAGGGGTTCCATGTCTTTGTATGAACTGGAAGGGTCTGACAGGAGTTAACAAGGTCAGAAATCACAGGTGTGTAGGTCGTGCTTTAGTCTATGTCTTACTACATGCCATTTTACTTCTGCACAACTGAAAAATGTCGTTTGATATTCTTGTAACACATCCTCACTGGCCAGATATGTCCTCTTCAAGTGTTCTCTGTGGTTTTTTTGTCTTACTGTAAGTAGTTGGGGCCTGATATTTCAGCAGCATCAAGTGTAGACTACATTGGTATTTATAGTTATTTCCTGACCATTTATACCAGAGCCAAAAAAAATCAGCATTACTTAAGTCACTGGAGTTCTGTTATTAGAACTCAAATTTCTTACTATTTCAGTAAATAACTATAAATATCGAAATAAACATTCTCCACTACACGTCTAAAATCTAAAAGTCTGGTTGTTTCAATTTACCCTCATCTGGAAAGTCCTAATGCGGTTCAGTAGCGGTGTAACTCTAGTCAACTGCTTGTAAGAATCTTAAACAGCTACAAGCCGTGCACATGAGATAAATTCTTGTAATTAAACATCTTGCCTGTTTTTATACTATCTTTGATGCTTAATGTTGAATTATGAAGTAATATTACTTGGGAAATGACCCTTCCTATTATATTGTATAGCCTGAGTGCCGCTCTTGGCTGTGACACTGATCAGTCCTTTTCTGAATTACAGCTGGTCCAGGAAGGTTTTTTTTTCTAACAGAAGATAGTTAATCAAATCTAATATTTAAAATAATTAAGACTAAAAATGTACATATTTTCATTCTTAAGTAAGTCTTTGTTTCCTTGGGTATCTTCCTTTTTTAAAAAATGTTTTCCACATTCTTTAAGTTGTGGGTTTTTTTGTTTGTTTCCAACAGAAAACTGTTGATCATTAAACGGTGAGAAAAATTTTTAACTAATTCTGATGTGACTGGCTTTTAAATAAAAGTTTTAATCCTGGTGGTGCATAGTATACATTCCTTGTTGTCTAAATGAGCCCAAAGGAATACTATACGAAGCTTATTCAGACGTAGAATATTATTAAAATATTAAAATTGAAGAGTGTATCTGGTGAAATCTGCAGATGCTGCTTGGGGCTTTTTGGCTACTGTTTGGTGAACTTGCTCTTTCATCCCTGAAGAGAATACTTTTGCTTATAGCAAGCTTTACATTGCACCTTTATTTCATGGCACCTTATGAAGCTGACAAAACACACTTTCAGAAACAAAATGTGAGAGAATTCTTCTGGAATAAGTCTTGAAAGTCTTCAATTTTCTGTCAACCATGACTTGAACCTGTTACTTCATTTTTCCTGTAACACGTAAACTGGAATTTCTATTACATAATATTTTGATCAGACAAAAGATATATGTGTGTGTTTGTTGCTTGTTTGTTAAAATTCCTATTTTTGTATTCAAACAGATTTTTAATAGGGAATTTTGATTCATTGCCTTAGTGAAAATGGACTTATTTTAAATTATGTTTTATATCTTAGGTATGTTATTGTCTTACCAATTCAAATGCTGCATGTAAATCCAATGCTGTATAACAAAGAAAAAAGACAAAAATCTTGCTGCTAGTTTATGTTCCTTCACTGAGTTTTCATTAAAAATTATATGCAGAAATCTGTTTACTACATTTTTCACTTGTGTATTACAACTACTCACTTCTATAAGCATAAAATATTTTAGTTATGTTACAGTAAAGGTACTTTGTGTATCAGGCTGAACTGCTAAGTTCACTTTAAGGAAAAGTTTTGAGTTAATTTTTTGTGGTGTTTTGCAATTTCAATTTATTTTCAAATCCTAGTATTTGGATGTTCTTTATAGAGTTAAGCATTGCTTTCTTACCAGTAATCCCAAGAGTGTGTATTACTTTTTAAAAAATGTTCTTATTTTTGAATCTGAAACCTGGTCATAGAATAATTTCTTATTGAGAGGAAGGTCAGAAGCTCTCTAATCCAAGCTTCTGCTCAAAGAAGGTCAGCTATGAGATCAGATCAGCCTGCTCTAAACTTTGTCCAGTTGCATTTTGAAAACCTTCTAGAAGAGAAACTGATAAAGCCAAGCTTTTTAAGAAGGTCTCTCAATAACATAAAAGGCAGTAACTGTCTTCACACTGCACAGTACTATAACGAACTGTGACATTTTAGGGCATACAATGGAGGAACTCTGGTAAATTCAATTACTCTATAGAGAGAAGATTATTATTTCCTGAGGCACACTCAGAGAAGAAGCTCAGAGGTGATATGATCCTGCTGCGAGTGCACGCAAAGAACTGGTAAATACAGCAACTCAGACGTAGGTCTTGACTTCACCTCAACCAACATTTGTTTGATGTTGTGAAGGTGTAGCTGTGCTGTTCTGTGGCCTCCTGTGCTCCGCTGGAAAGACCCTGGTGGTCTTTGCAAGAAGCACCCAGGGAGGGGTTGCTCTCCCCTCCCTTCCTGACCCAGTTCCTGCTACTTCCCACACTCCTGCACAACCTGCTGTAATCAAGTAGGCTCTCCTTCAAAATAAAAGATCTGGCTAGGAAATTATGAATTTTAAAGCAAAACCTTACCTTGTGATCATGTAACTTTGTGTGTGTGTGTCTCTGACTTCCCCAGTTGTGCCAGTTTTGGAGAATTCTTTCAGGTATCTTTGAAATACATAGTAAACCATACATGGTTTTAAACCCATAACGTGTTAAACACAGCATAATACAGCTCATCCTGTATCATTTTCGTAAGATTTTTCTAGTAGTGGAAGGAGAAGTGGAGAGGACTTGTATCTGTTATTGTAAGAATGGTCATGGTGTCTGTGTTGCTTAGCTCTTCAAAATGAAGAAACTCTGCAACTAATAAAGCTAATTTTAATGGCTGGGGGTAGGGATGAGAGCCAAATCTAAAAATAGCCTAACGCTTACCAGAGTAATTTCACAATCTCCCTTGTGCACCTCAGCACATGAATTACCTATTTCCTGTCATTTATTTAGTAAGAGCTCTAAGGGGTGATTCAGACAATGTGAGCTGGGTCCTCAGGGACAAGTGAGAACTCTTGAAACGTATCTGTCAAGTACATTCCTAGAAGAGGAATATAATCCTCATGTAATTTATATTAAAAACAAAAATAAACCCAAACCAAAACCATGCTACTTGTACTATGTAATATTCCTCCCCTTTAATCACGTATGTAAGGGAAAAAAAGCCCAGTAAAAATAAATAAAATAAAATAAAATTAAAAAAAACACCAAAAAACTGAAAAAGGCTCTGTCTTGCTTAAAGAAGGAACTTTCATTTGTTTTACTGAGTTCAACTTGTCCAACAATCAAAGTACGGATGACATTAAAAGAATGTTTGTTAATACTCCAGGAGCTGCAAACATTGGCTCTGTGAACTGGGATATATGATACTTAACAGTAAATCAGATTCTCTAGGGTGAGTGATTTGAGGGTTTGGGTGTTTTTTTTGTTTTTGTTTTTTTTTGTTTTGGTTTGGTTTTTTTGTTTTTTTTGTTTGTTGTTGTGTCCATTAACTCACACTCATTAATTTTGTTAGGTATTTTTAAGAATAATGTATTACTCGTTTTAGAAGTTTACTTTTAGTACACAGGTACTTTTTTTTTTGGTCAATTTTAGGCATTGTTAGAGGAGCTATTCCCTTTATTCTAGATATTCCTAGTAATTTACTTGAATAATGAACTTTTTCTGTAGTACATTTTTGCACCTGTGTGTGTGCTTGTTTAGATTTGTGAGCAGTCTCTGTGAGGTTTGTTCTGTGACGTGAGTTGTATACATATTACTTAGAATCTGCTGTTCTGTGAGTTGTAAGCTCAAACATGCAATCATATTTCCAAGAATAATTAAAATGATAGCTCTAGAGGATCTTATGTAGACAGTTGATAACCTCATGTTTTCTTCACTCCTACTTCCATCAGTGGTTTTGATGTTGTTTAATGTCCTGATAGGAAACCTTTCAACCAGTAAGTAGCCATAAGGTGCACACTGAACTTTCCTCAGACATCATGAAGGAGTCCAAGGTATTGTCTTTAATACACCAGAGATCTCTTTGTAACTCTTGCTGAAGTTAGGTCAGCATTTCCAACTATAACCAGTGTCTTTTCAAACATTATTTTTCAAAAATGTGAATTGTCATTAGTATCAAAGATAACTGACACCAAAGAAATGCTTCCCAGCTCAATGCACTATGCTCCAGAAAAAAAACCCAAAACAAACGACAATGAAAAACTTTGAGAGGAAACAGCCACTTTGTAGAATTGCTTTTTCTTTAAAATCATCTGTCTAAAGCCTTAATACTTTTGAACTGCAACTATCATGCCTTTTTTGGATTCAAAGCCTCTATACACACAATATTTCAGCTACTCATTAAAGAAATAGAAAGCCAGTAACACCTGAAGTTACCACACAAAAAACAGATAGCTGTTGATGCACTGAGTCTCAAATGGATTTCCTAATAGTCATGACCCTTGAAAAGAGAAGCCTTTTGTGAAAAACAAAGGCAGAGGGGATGTTTTGCAGGACAAACGGATTTTTCACAAAGTCTAATTGCTAAAACTTTGCTGCCTCCTCCTCAATGTTTAGGAAAGTTGATGCATGAAAGTATTTCACAACCAAGATAATGTGAACCGTTCATGCACATACTTTCTGCCTGGGATTAGTTCTTGATGAGGTGAGGGGCTCCCTGGAATTTTGACTGTTTGTAAAAAGACTTTGCTATGGCAGTCTGTTCTGCAGGTAAGAGTATCACAAACACATATGCTTTGCCTCTCCAAAGAGACTTCTTCAACTTATTCCCCAACAGCCCTCAAAAGTATATGTTAGAAGAAAAAGGTTCCTTGTAGTTGGGGTGTAGCTGCTTCATTTCAAGTGTGAAATTTAGTCCACTCATCTTTACCAACACAAAATACAACACATAGCAACCATCTATATGGACAGGCAAATGCTAAAGAAACTTTTTCAGACTTGTTCCTTTACTGTTTCCTGTCTCTGAATGGACTCTGTGGTTACAGGCTGGTTCTTTGAAACTGGAGAATAGTCTAGATGTGTGTTGAAGGTACATACTCCCATCCACATAGAAAATAATGAGAAGGTTACAGTTCTACAAAAAGGAAATTAACGAGAATTTAAAATGTGTGGCCTTCAGAACACAATTTTAAGTATGCTGCAGAACAGTCTGCATCACTATTTCAATTCTTGTCTACTTCTCTCAAGATTCACTTGTCAACTTTGAATTATTTTGTAAAATCAATATACAGAATGTGGATGAACTTGTGTAACTTACAGACATTGTAGTCATGGTAGAACACCTCTCTCATATTCTTTGAAAATAAAGGAAATTGAAGTGTTGCTGAGAAGTTTTGAGTTCAAAGTCCACATGCTAAAAAAGAGCTTTTAAAGAAACTCAGGAAGCAAGAGAAAACTTGGCTTTTTGTCAGTTTTGGTATATTAAAATATTTTATAACACTTGGCAACACTATATTCTCAAAATACAGCCTTACTCTTTTAAAGCCCACATAAATTTGCCCCCCCAAACCATACTGTCTTGAATACTTGTGAAGTGTGTATTTTTAATGAAGAAACATCTCCAGTTATTCAGTTGCTCAAGTACTTGAATATCTTTGCCAATTTTTTTTTTATGATGACAGTGATGAGACACTGTGACATGTTGCTCAGAGAAGTGGATGCCCCATCATTGGAAGTGTTCAAGGTCAGGTTAGATGGGGCTTTGAGCAGCCTCTTGTCATGCAGGGTGACCCTGCCCATGACAGGGAGGTTGGACTAGATGATCTTTAAAGGTTCCTTCCAACCCAAACTATTCCGTGATTCCGTACCAGGAGTTTGTTTTGTGCTTTACTGAGAACACAGGAGCTAAAATTAAGTCACCTGAAACAAAAAAAACCCACACCAAACCTAGCAAAACAAATAAAAAAGCCCAAACCTTTCTGTTATAGTGGCTCTTTTCGAATGTAGGCTCTCTGTGTTTCCAAAGTCATTTAGTCTGTCTACTCTGCACCAGGTATATAGTGTCTGTTCTGACTGCTGCTCTGCTCCTTTGGAGGATCTCTGTGTTGCTGTACCTCATCTGTTTTCTTTATTGTAAGAGAAAGGGTATGTGTTACATTTGTTATGCATCAGGGCCAAACCCAGTGAAATATTTGAGGGGGAATTATTTTTAAAAAGGAAGAGGGGAAAAAAAAAAAGGGAAAAAGTCTGTAACTGAGTACATCTTAGTGAAGGTGAAGCTCTGTTGAATGCATCTGACTGATAACCAGTTTAGTCCTTCTCTTACTGATAGCAAAAAGTTACTCTGCCTTTTGTGTTATCTGAGGTGTTGTGATAGATCATGAGATACATGAACTTCTCATGTGAGAAGCTGCACATATATATATATATATATATTTATGCACTCATGAAATCATATATGATGTGTGATGATGGCTTCACTGCCATCTGGAAGGCCAGATTATAACATAAAACTGTAATGACAGTGTTAATGATTAAATACTACTGTTCTTGAAACAGTGTAGAATTAATTTTTCTAAAACTTCCAAGCAAAATATAAATAAATGTACATTTTTCCCTTAAAAGCTCATGTTACGGAGTTTTATATTTCTTCTAGGTTTTTTTTTCTGTATTACTCCTTTCTTAACTGCTCCATCTCCTTGGAAAAGACATACACTCTGGAAATAGACATGAGTCTGTCTAGGTCCATCTTCTATAGATGTTTAAGCTTTAAAGCCTGTTATTTATTCTATTCCTACTGTCACCGATAAATATGTATTAGGGAATTTATATTACATCTGACCTGAATTACAAGATATCAAGCATCTTGGAATATTTCCACATTGAGTCTGGGTGGATTAATTGTGTATTCACCTAGAATGTGATACATGAATCCTTGGATCCCTGGGTTTGCCCTTTATGAAGTGCTTAGGTGGTGCTAATGAAGCCCATATGGACTTTAAAAATTAGGTACTTTTTAATCAGTTAGATAACTTTCTCCTAGGTGGTTGATCATGAAAGTCAGAGCAAATGGTAGCTGGCAACAAATACTTAAGTTACAGAATTTTTTCCCATTGAAAATAGGAGATAGATGTGCTGCTCTGCCAGATTCTGCTTGAGTTAAAAGGAAACAGAGGTGGAGCATGAGTTTAGGAGGCAGCTGCAGCTCCTAGCTTTTGCTACCTCTCTGATGCCATAGTTAAAGCTTCAGAATTATCAACTGTAATTAGCAACTGTACCTTGAGTAGCTGGTACGGGCTTTTCCAGTGGTCACACAGAAAGGAGGATTGGATAGAGCTGTGTGACCTCTGCTGTCCCTTGGAATATTTTTCACACCTAGGGATATGTGGCGTTAGGAACTTGATGAAGCCACTTGCTGGTCTTAGACATTTATTGATAAGATTCAGCCAAATGGATTACCTCTGTCCACTTTTTGAAAGAAAGCATATTTAAAAACTAAAGTTTGAGAAAGCAGAGAACATTTTAGAAAACTCTACATTAAAAAATACATAGCATGTGTACTGACTTAGTATATTATTTTAAAGAGTTGCTTCATATTAAAATGAATCCCTTATACAAAAATTAAGTTTCATCAAAGTTACATTTTTCTAGAGTTTATCTGGAATAGAACTGACTGAAATTTGTAAGCTTTGTCACTGTGGGATTATTTTGCATCCCTGCAAGATATGTAGGACCAAGGACCAGGACTAATTTTCTCATCAAGTAAAAAGCTTAATTTTGAGTCTGATATGAAAAATCCATGTTGTTTTGCTAATATGATACTCTGGTCAGTGTTGTTTTTGTTGGATGAATTAAGATTGCTATAAATATTTCTCCCTCAGTTAGAGGTAGGCTTTACAGGTAAACCTAATTAAGGTAGTAATTCCTTTGGAGAATGCTATGGCCTGGGTCCTCTGAGAGAGAACCAGAAAATTCTGCCACATCCACATGACACTGATATCGAAAAATTACTTCTGAGGGGATTCCATACTGCCCGATGCATTTGCACCTAGATAGGCAACTAAGACTGGTCAGATGAAGTGCCATCTCAGGATACTTAACGTCTCCTAGCTTTTAAAATTCTAAACCCAGGGAAGATGGGTCTCATTCACTATGGACTCCTTACGAGGTTCAGCATTAAATTGTACCTGTTGCCAATGTTATGATCCAGAGTTGTGCTTCCTGTTTTCTATGGAGGTAGCAGAGCATCGTGTTCCCCAGCATTGCTGTCACCCTGCAGTAGCTCCCTGGTGGGCTGTTTCATCCACTCTCCCTACTCTCCATGTCATGATTCCTATCCAGGAATGTAATATGGATGTAAGCCCCTGGAAGCTTATAATAAAATCACTGACCAAGTAGGAGTCCAAAGTTGCTTTATTGTAAGCCATTTCAGAATGTGCCTGAATGCCCAAACAGTATTCAGGCTCCACCTGAACAAGCTGTGTTATTGAACAGAATTGCATTGTGTTGGATTATTTTCCATTGTATTGTAGTAGGCAGACCCCCTTGCAGAGGAACTTCAGTAGCATCAGCCTACTTCCTGCAGATACAGGTGGAGGTTAGGGGCAGACACATGTAAACACAGATGTAGAATACTTTGTCTGTCAAAAATAAGAATAACTCTTACCTTCTGGATGTAAGAGTTAGCTTGAAGGATAAAATGAAGAATACTGCTAAATGGAGATCAACATTTCTTACAGTTTTTCATCACCTTTATGCTTTAGGAAAGGATTCTGTAATTAAAAAGTCTGATCTTTTGAGGTCCTTTAATATTGCAGTAGACAGTGACATTTTATAATACAGGCAGAAAGTGTTTTGTCTTAATCAGTGTCTTGATCATATAACAGGGGGTTCTGCTGAGATGAATTTAAGTTGCTGAATAGCACTTTGGGGAGGTGTGGACAACTGGCAATTCATAAGCATTATTGAAGTATTTCTCAGTGACACCAAACAGCCATCAAGTTTTGTCTGTAATGAATTGGGTCGGCACTAAGCAGCAATGAACTAGAATATAAGAGGTTTTTTTACTCAGCTGTTAAGCCATTTGGGTTGAAGGAAGACAGAGCTGGGTGAATGTGCTGAAATAAAATGTCTGGGATGTCTAGGACTCTTGTTTTCTCAAGTACACAGTAATAAAACATTATGTGTGGTCCATTTACTGTGATGAACTTTGATTGTAAGGTTGTTGCCTTTGCAGGATTTACTCTATGGCACTGTGGTGTAATGATGTTCTGTCTTCCTGTCATGAAGTGCAAAGGGCTGGGTTTTGAAATTAAAGTTAGAATAGTGGAAACCATTCTTCTGGGAGACTGCAATCACATAGGAAATTAAGAAATAATTGTATTTAAACAACATGGCTCAGAAATAAAACAAAACAACCAAACCAAACCCCTAAAACTGAGTTGTGTGAATTGCAGTGTTATCCAACTCTGTACTTTACCAAAGCAAGAAAAATATTTTTTTCCCCTTCACTATAGTAAAGATAGGTATAGAAGATAATGCTTTTTCATGTAGGCAATACATTCAGATTAAGATGGCCTGAATTTTAAGAGGATAGCTAAAATGGTTTCCTACATTTCAAAAATGCTATGTAACTCATCACAATGTATGACAGCAACTTACCTGTTTATGTAGGAATAGTCTTAAATTTAAAGCTCATGTAATTACATGATGACACCAGTTCTGTAGCACGTTCTTTCTACACTCTCCAGAGATTTTCATATTCTTGTTCAACTTTACTTCAGCACTTGAGGGATTGTTTGTGCTGGGCCTACATTTAGCACAGCAGGAGGCTTAGGAAAGCTGATTTATTTAACATCTTCACATAACGCTGTTTGCCTTACCCTTATCCTAGTCTAGGTGTCTTATCAGAGAAAGTAAAATAGAGTTCACAATGCTAGAAACAAGCATGCTGAAACAGTGCTGTGGCACATAGGCATAGCTTCATAAAAAGATGGGAGCTCGGCATCTGTTCTGCTGCCTGTGAATGCATAACTAGACAAAACTTATGTACAGCTTCATATTCATAGCATCCCTGTTGGGTTTTTGACAAGTTAAGTAAGACGAGGCAGGGAGAGAAGTGGGAAGCCAGGCTTTATATTCTTCTTTGAAACTGTTGTGTCAATTAAGTGTTGCATTGGGAAGAACAGATCTATAAATTACTGTATTTTTAACTTCCAGAGGAGATTTTGAGATGGCTCATCTGACCTATGCATTATTCTGAAGGAATCCTAAGATCATTTAGTCTAAACTGAATAAATAAGAACTGTCAACTACCCGTGACTTAAGGGAGTTGATATGTTAGTTTTTTTCTTAAAACCTGGGATTTTGTTACAGGGAAGAGAGAGAAACTTACGTAGGGACTGTTAACCTGTAGTTCTTAGAAAAAATGCCAGCATTAGAGTCTTCCCATGTATTAAATTTAATCTTTTTTTCATCCATTTAATCTCTTTTTATTAAATTTTACTCAAGGATCAATATAGTGCAAGAAATCTAGTCTTTTCTTGGATTCATATTTGATGTAAACATGGCAAATTTAATATTTCCATTCTCTTAAAAACCTGCGATGGAAGAAAAGTGAGTTGTGATATCCATTGAAAAGTGTTGCAGCTCACTTGCAAGTTGTTTTGTTCAAACCTATACAGTCATTAAATGTTTTACTGTGATCATATAGCTCATGCAACATACTGCATGTTCTTCGTAGTAGTTCTGACAGCTCCATAGATGGTTTAGTTTGAACTTTATATATAAGCTACTTAAGTACTCTTACTTAAGAGTCTTAAGTAATTGTATGGCTCTTAGAGGAGATAAATGAGACTTCATTAAATTTGCCATGCTTTCATAGAGCTTCTGTTCCCTTAATGAAATTATTTTGCTGTCAGCATGTAAACTGACAGTTCATCTCCTACGCAGTGTGATTAATGCATGTCATTGTATTTACTGGATAAGCAAAGTGGCAATTGTAATTGCACGAGTAGTTATCGTTTGGGATTGTAAAGTAATCTAATATACTATCTGGGTGGAGGCCAAGTGGTCATCATTCAGAATCTTTATGCAACTGCCTTATCACATATAAGTATTTCTGTAAGTCATTCTGTAGGTTGTCTTTCTGTTGCTGGTAGTAGAGTTATGAGGCCCTGTAGCTGTAGTGATTGTTCTTCTGAGTTTGGTGTTTTACTATGAAAGTTAAGATAGGAATCAGCATTAAGGGGTCTTGCAGACTGAGCTATCCTGTGGTATCACTAATATAAGGTTTAACTAAGGTTTAAAGTAGGCACTTGCAAATCTTTCACGTTCAGCCACTCATAACAGCTGCTGTCTTCAGCAGAGGTGCAACACACTCCAGTTAAAGCTGTGACTGTACCTAGAAATGCAGGCAGAGTCTTGTGCTGAGTATTTCCACCCTTTGGGTGTGATGAATGTTTACGGGCTTGGAAAAGGTCCCTTTAGCCACCTTACTGCTCTACACATGGCTACACTTGCTCGGAGCATAGCTCTTGCCGTCTTCACTCAGTTGTTGCAAAGGTGAGAATCTCTGCTGAGCTCCATAGAAGTGACCTGTAGCTGCAACAGCATTGTGGGCCACTTCTGTATGGCTAAGTAAAATGGGCCTTGGCATGGAGGGCTGTGGGCTGAACCGTTTTCCACATTACAGCAATGATGCTGGATCTCTTCTGCACCCATGCAGTGTCCTTGTGTCTGTGAGACACAGTTACTGCTTTGTATGGCCTCCTTTTCCAGTAACACATACCTGCAGTGATTTGAGTGCTGCATTGTCACCTGCCAGAGTGGTATTCTTCTTGCACAGAAGTTCAGATATGCAGTGCATGCCCAGAAGTGGTTCAGATGGGCATGGGAGGCTTACAGATTGATTAAAGCCTTGGAAGACTGTGGAGATGAAAGGACACTAAACCTTACTATGTGCAAACTACGGCATTTGTCTGGCCCTCTGACATGGACCAGGGCAGTTTGCGGAGCGTGTGAAATCCTCAATCCACGTGACCTTCAGAAGCTCGGGGCTTTTTAGTGTAATTGAGAGCATTTTAGTAAAAGTCTTAAAATCAGAACAGCCCAGGTGAGAGAACTGTAGGGCAATTGAATACTCTTCTGTTACATTGCTGATAGTGTGAATTGGTTCAATACATAGAGAAATTGTTCCTATAGGTAGAATTTTTGAAAGAAACACAGGTTTTTGGCTAGCCAGGGGCATCAGCAAAATTAATCCCTGCTAATTTGAAATGTGAATTTACAGTTAAACTGCTTTAAATTCTTTTGTGTCCAAATGAGTTCCAGAATGAAAGTGATTGTAATTTAGATGATTTTAGTGTCAGGGTCACTGTGTCCTGGTATCTGACTTGCTGATAACCACATCATCTAATTGCTTTCATAAAGTGATTTAACACAATAGGATCCCAAGTCAAATTGACTTTCTTTGCATCCAAATACCTAGTAATTTCAGAAAATGGGACATTAAGTTCCTAATAACTTAAGTTGCTTTTGAAAATGTAGTTTTATTGGAATATTTGAACTATTCAGTGCCATAGCAACAGCAAATAATTACACTTAGTGTTTAATGCACTAAAAAAACTTAGCGGGTATCAGTTGTGAAAAAGTTGTGAGGGAAGAGCAGAGCTTTTTTATTTTTCAGAGTATGTGAAAAGTGTTAAGCCTCCAAAGATTTAATGTTTAGTGCAAAGAGGGCTAGAAATTGATTAGCTATGTGTGCTTTTGCAAAGGGCTAAAAGTTACAAGACAGAGTTACCGATTTTGGTTTATGCTTTATGGCCTTATTGAAGAGGTAACCTAGTGTCAGTTAAAATTAAATGACTAAGCAAAAATGAGATCTTTATAAAATAGTAAAATTAAAATAAAAGTTGAGCCACTTTAGAGAAATCAGGGATATACTTAGTGCTACTGTGATGATTCGGGTTAAATACAAGTCTTTTGCATTATGACACAGTGTGCAAACAAATGCATAAAACTGTTCCTAACAGTGTAAATTAAATGAGAAACAGAGTTTAAATGTCACCTATGTAAACACATGAAGCATACATTAGCAGACAATACAAGAAACTTGGAAACGTCATTGTTTCTTCTGGAGAAGAGTGACTCTTCTCTTTGTCCCCCACTTTAACTTAGATCAGGACTGGGATCTAAGTCCCTGATTGATAAGGATCACAGCTGAAGCATTAATTTTTGTGTTAATGCTCAATCTTCTGCATCCCATAGGGTGCCTTTCAGGAACTCTTCTGTTGCTATTGACTCTCAGTGTTTCAATAAGCACCATACTGGGCATTTTTTTTCTCTGACTTTTTTGTCTTCTGCAGGAATACTGTTCTGGGTTACCATAGAGAATAGTTCTGTGAAATTTTCCTTCCTTAAAAAGAATTCAATATCCAGGCTATTCCTCAGTGATATGCTTCCATATTGAAAAGTGGTCTGTGTTGTAGTGGTTTCTGTGGGCCCTGTGATGAGTAAATGTTACAGTACAAGATACAGAACATGCATTTAGGTGGTGGATCTAAATAGGCTATAGCCACCAATTTGCATTGCATAGTTGTCTCCTGTAAAGTGGCAACAGTCTGTACCATTACTCAGCCTCTTCTGTCATCTTCATCAAGTCTGCAAATTTAGTGACCCTTCCCCAGTGAGCTGATAAAGGATGGCACAAGAGATGCCTAAGAACAGGACTGCCTGTAATGGAACTGGAAAGGCAACTCTTCTTCTGTCCGTGGGCTGCATGGATACTTTGGACCATTCAGAATCTAAGAGCAGGGTAAAACTGAAAGGCTAAATGGAAGTGTAAAATCACATATGAAACACCTCAAAAGAGAAATCTGTAATAGCTCCATAAGCACCCCTCTGCCCAAATTTGCAGAAGCAGCTTCTGCATTTCTGTCTTCTACACTGGCATAGAAATTGAGAGTTCAAGAATATTGTAGCTCTGATTTGAGCAAAGGGGTGTGCGAAATCAAAACAGTGTATCTTGGAGCAGGACAAACCTTCAGCGTTTGGTAGAGAATGACAGACTCTCAGGAAAGTCATGTTCTCACCTGCTTATTTCAGCCATTCAGTTGCCTTTCACAATTCCTGCTCTGTGTGTGTGGCTTTGTTATTAGTCACCTCACTTAAAGTGTGATGTGTTTCAAGGGCCTCCTTCATCTTTTTTGCTATGATCAAATTTGTCATTTAACCAATCTAAAGAGCTGATTCACAGCTAAGTTTCTCTGGTTTCATGCTGATGTAACTCCACTAAGATCACGTAGATATTCTTTATCCCAAAGGGCAGAATAGATCTTTCATGCTCAGTTAATGTTCCTACTTCTCTCCCCAGGGGATCTATTGTCCTTTGCTAAAAAATGTTTTGAATACTCTAATTGAGGATAAGGATCTCTTTGAATATTAATTATTTTTTTCATTGGCCTCACTCAAAATATTTAACTCAAATTAATTTCCTGGCAATTATCTCTTGATTGTAACTTTGAGTGGATTTACCCTTTTTTAATAAATTCCAGTTTATCAAATCAGACTTGCTTTGATATACATCCAATTAATCAGAAGTACAGATAAGATAATAAGCAGTAGCTTTAAAGAGGCAATTTTGGTTTGTTTCTTAACTTTTCTTCTTACAAAAGCTATCATTCTTACTGTAGCTTTCCCTCTTCTGGTAGTGTTTAGTTATTTAAATGTAGTGTAGGTGACTGTGTCCCTCATGTGTGTAAGTTTGGAATCTTTTGAGTGGTCAAATCTACTGGGCCTCTTCAACCAGATAGCTTTGTACAAAGACTAAAGTGGCAGAACAACTCAGAACTTTTATTTTTACCTGGAATGGTGAAATAGGACCTGACCTGCTCTACTTTATTCAACTTCCCACTCATTCTAGGACTCCTAATTAGGTATAATTAAATAAATGACAACCCCCCTTTTCTGTTTACAATTTTGCTTTCAGTTGACAAGAAAGAGGCAAAAATTTCCATATCATTACTGAGGTCATGTGGTACTTTGGACTAGCAGCAGGACAAACTAAAGCCTTTATGTTTAAATCCTTTCTATCATGAAGTAATTTTACGTATTTAATAGATGGCCACAGGAGATACCTTTTGAAATCTCTGAAAAGGGGTGATATTCCCTAAATATATTAGAGCTACAAAGATGATGAAGGGACTGGAACACCTCTCTTACGAGGAAAGGCTGAGAGCCCTGGGGCTGTTTAGCCTGGAAAAGAGAAGACTGAGAGGGGATCTTATTAA
>WTSP01016318.1:0-12656 GCA_025331215.1 Actenoides lindsayi | reverse complement strand
CAAAGGGATGAACTTCCAAGGGGCTGCCAGCCA
Source organism: Actenoides lindsayi (assembly GCA_025331215.1). NCBI lineage: Eukaryota > Metazoa > Chordata > Aves > Coraciiformes > Alcedinidae > Actenoides > Actenoides lindsayi. The sequence continues at coordinate 12,623 of WTSP01016318.1, read as the reverse complement.
AAACACCTTTCCCTGGCACAAAAGGTCACTTCAGATTAAAAGAAAAAAAAAAGGAAATAAATAAATAAAGAGAAAATCCCCAGCAGCAGCATTATGTTCCCTTTTTCCTTCCCACCCACCCTCCCCCCCCCCTCAACTTTTCTTGCTAAAGCAGAAATTACAGCAAGATTGAAAGCAGAGATCCTAATACATTTTCCCTCAGGTGTTCTTAAGCTCTGAAAGGTGCATATGAGGACTTGTTTAACAGAGATAACTGTGACACCATGCCAAATAAATTCAGGCTATAAGAAGAGCTGCTGACACTTCGACAACTTTGAAAAACCTCCCAGTTAGAAACAATCCTGTCGTATATTTTCGGCGCTCTTCCTTCCTCTTTAGCTCTGCACAGAAAGCAAAGGTGCTGTCACTCAAACCCACCAGTTTGGGGAAGCGAGTGTGTGCCTTGGAGGGTTAAAGTGAGGGAAAAAAATAATCCCCCAGATATTCCAGTTTTGGTGGGGTTTGCTGGCACCCAGGCAGGAAAGGGGCTGCCTGGGTGGGTGCAGACCCCATGGGTCTGTGCATCACTGCTGAAGCAGAAGCCAGCTACAACAAGGTGAAAAACAGCTCCTGCCTTCCCACCCTCAGCCTAACCCCAAATTTCTCTGAGGAAAAAAAAAAAAAGGATGGAAAAAAGGAAAAACAACAACAAAAATAAGGGCAGGGCTCATTCTGCACAGAGCAGCTCAGCACGAAGCACCCAGCATCCCACTCTGGGGTGGGGAGGAAGCACAGAGAGACCAAACAGATTTATTCCTCCCGCCTGCTTTTGCACCAATTTTGGTTTAATTACACGGAGCAGTTCCGTGGGCGCAGCTCCCCTTGCACAACTTTCTCTCCTGTAGTTACACAGCAGAATTTGCTGCACAGGCACCGTGGAATTATACACTGGGTCCTAATATTTCAAAACCCAACAGGAACAAATATGCAATTATATAGTTCAGTGATGCAGCACCGTATTGGCAGCTGGGGATGAGATGGAGTCACCGCTTCAGACTCCGGAGAAAGTTTCCCTGCATAACAAGTCAGACCACCGACTTGAATTCTTCCCAACCAGGGAGCCCCTGCAAAGCTGGGAACACAGAGCTGGGCCCCTTTCTCACAGAGCTGCTTCCCAGATGGGATACGAGGCAGTTGTTTGGAAGTTAATTAAATGTCATGTAGCATTAAGCACAACAACAGCCGCAGCGCATCGCTTTGCTGGTACGGAATGGTGAATGATGTTCGTTTGTCTGATGGGGCTTCGATTGGGTTTGTTCAGCCTGACCAGGTGGGACTGAAAATTAGAGTTGCTTAGTTTACCCCAAACGTACATCACATCATCTTACTGAGTTAAGTGAGATTCCTTCGATTTGAAACAGTCCTAAAATGGAATAAGCCTTTTCTGGGGAGAGCTTATTACAGCCTTTCAGTGCTGCCAGGGACCTGGCAGGAAGATGGGGATGGACTTTTGAGCAGGGCCTGTTGGGACAGGGCAAGGGGGGATGGATTGAAACTCCAAGACGGAGATTTAGACTGGAGAGAAGGAGAAATTGTTGGTGCTGAGGGTGGGGAGAGCCTGGCCCAGGCTGCCCAGAGAGGTGGTAGCTGCCCCATCCCTGGCACCATCCCAGGGGAGGTTGCCTGAGGCTCTGAGCACCCTGCTCTAGGTGCAGATGGCCCTGCTCCCTGCAGGGGGGTTGGACCAGATGAGCTTTAATGGCCCTTTCCCACCCAAACCAGTCTACAATTTGGTTTTGCAGAAGCAGAACAAGTATTGATTTGGACTGGGCATCTTTATTGCCCTACAAGTACATAAGTAGGAGCAGCGGAGCTGGAAACACCATGACTCGAGCTCAGCAATTGCTGGTTAAAACCAAGACAAAGCTTATTTTCAGTAGCACTTGCTGTCCTGGGGCTGCCATCGCTCTGACAGTGGGTTTGTGCTGGCTACACCCACACTGCCTCCCACCCCAAACACCACTGCCAGAGCCAAAAAATCCAGCAAGAAACTCAGCGAGAAAAATTGCATTTAATTTCTGTGCATCACCTCCTCGCTAGCAGGAGCCAGGAGGATGCACAGCACATGCACGAGTCACGTTTCTTTGCCTTCCCCACCCCCCACCCCCCCCATATTATCTATTGGTCTGCAAAGGGAAAACCATGCAAGAAAAAAAGAACACACCAAAAACGAACAGACAGCAAAAAAAAGCTCCAAACAACCAAACCCTCTTTGCTTAGAATTTCCAGCCTGCCTGAAAGCAGCAAGCGCTGGGTTGCTCATTTTGGTTTCCCTGACTAATTGACTCTAAGATAGTGTTGCTGACCTCTCACTTAAGGGCTCGCCACGTAATTGCATCAAGCTCCAGCCACAGAGCATTACAGGGGCTGCTCGAGCGTTAAGGCTCCTCCAAATAACCAGCCACCAAATGGAGCTCTTAAGGATATTTGGAAGCGAGTGTTTGTTTTTCTTTAATGTTTTCCCCAATATTCACCCTGCACCGACTGCTCCAGGCGAACGGAATCACTGCAGGAGCAGTTCTCTCCTTCCCTCCTTGTGCCTGATGATTTGTTGTCAGATTAAATATAGCATCCGTTTAATAAGAGCTACATCAGCCATGGGAGAAACCCATCCTGGACCTGCAGGAGGTTAGACTGGGGAGTCTAATAGGGCTTTAATGTCTCTGCTGTGATCTTTAAATACTTTTGTAATCACCGAGAGGCAGCAGCATCTTCGGGGGGCCGGTGTGAAAAAGAGCGAGGAAAGAAGGGGAATTTAAGGCAGAGACTTAAAGCCCAGAGACTCGGACAGGGTGAGGGAGGAATGGCTGGGAACTGGACGTCCTTCCTACTAGCAAGGGGAAGTACACAGGGGTGCTGCTAATTAAACTGATGAGTTTGCCCAAACGAAGGGCTGGAGCTCGCAGACGACTGCACATATTTGTCCCTGGTGAGGAGCCGGCACGCAGCTCAAGCCTCGAGCGTTGGGGACTATTTGTAGCAAACAATTTATTCATGAATTTAGCCTATTTGCTGCGAGAACCATCAGAGGCAAGACGTGGTGTTTTCCTGCCCATCTTGGTATTTCTCATGTATATTCCTCAGCACGTACTTGCTTTAGGCTACTGCCCGGCTCCTTGCGTGGGCAGCATCCCTGCTTGCCCGAGGCTGGGTACGATGGGTGCACAACCACAGTGACCCCCAGAAAAAACACCCAGCTCCCACTGGCAGCTGCAGTTTGTGGTTACAGTACTTGCCTGGGACCTGCATTTCTCTGAGACTTTTGGGTTTGGCTCAGAATGTTCCAGTAAAAAAAGTCAGTTCTCACTTTTTCCTTCAGGTTTTGGTTAAACTCATCAGAAATCTCCTAATCCTCTTTTAATCCATTTTCATCAGCCCTCGTTAGGGGCTTCATTTGTGCCCAATTTATCTCCGCTGCCACAGCCTCCAAATGAGGACGTACAACATTCACCCTCTGCTTTTTTTTTTTTTGGTGTTGTTTTTTGATGCTTATTTACAGTCACATCTTCGGTGGAAATCAGCCCATTTATTCATTAACTTTAATACGTCCCCTTTGGTGCGCTGCTGCTGTTCAGAATTTTATCATCACTTACTGGCCCTCTTTCCACACGTCAAAACTTTATTAAATATGTTTCTAACAGGGTGGAAACGTATAAAAGACACTGAATGCTTTTAAATTGTGGCAGTTTTGCATTTTGTTGATACCCTACCCAAGCAATAAGATATGACAGGCAGGCAGTGCTTTCAGAGGCAATTATATCACACTTCAGGAGGCGGCACGGGGAGCGATAATACGGAACGGGAAGCAGATAAAAGAAAACAACTTGCTCTCTCGTTCCCTCGTACACATCCACAAACCCACCACTGTCCCGCCGGGACCAAGTGAGAGACAGGGGAAGATATCAGGGGTATTATTACAGATGATACAAGGCAGGATAAATAGCAGGAGGGGGGGAAAAAAAAAGTGAAACTCAGCTAAAGATAGTTTGAAGTAATTAACAGCGAGATAACAGCCCAGGTCCTGAGATGGCAGAATAAAAGCAGTTTACACCGGCTAAGAAGCCGATGATGCTTTTGACATGGGGAGCATCTGACTGCCGAGCATCTCCCCACCTTGCTCCTCTGTGACTCAGCCACGACAGGAAATAAGCAGCAGAGATTTATCTATTTATCCACTTAAGTGACCCAGTCAAGACTGGAAGCCAAGTGTCTGTTTATCCACCCATACATCCACATACACTGTTATAACTACCACCCTTTCCTCTCTTTTCTCTTTCCTCTCGTTCTCTGACACATTCATCATAGAAAACAGGAGAGGAAAGTATGTTTATCTACCCAACGGGCATGTTTCCATTTGCTTTGCTTTTCCCCTATGCTTAAAGAAAAAGACAAAAAGAGCAGCCTTTGAGATAAAAACATCTTTACAGCCCAGTGGGGAAATGAAAACCTCATGAAGTTAAAAAGTCTCCTTGGGCCCAGAGCAAAGAGGGGACCCAGCTGCTACAGGCTGGATCCCAGGGCTGGGATGCTCAAGCCGGGGTGAGCAGAGCTGGTGTTCTCACACAACAGGAACATCAAGAAATTATTGGAACCCCAGGACCGAATACAAGATACCCGAGAGGATTTAGAAGCCCAGATGTTCTGGACCTGTACACGGAGCTGGAAAAAGTCTGAGTGGTTATGTTTTCTCCATACCAGGAAGGGCTGGAGGCTGCAAAAAGGGGGTAGCAATTGCCACCGAGAGCTGCTGAAGGAGGTCTACAGTGTTAATTAATCATCAGCAATGAATTATTGCACCACTGCCTCGTGGCTCCCCCCCCCACTTTGGGCTCAGAGATGGGTTCTTGTCATGAAACCAAAGGCTCCTGCTGGGCGGGAGCACGCACAGCCCCAGTGCCTGCTACTCCCCTGCCTGGCACTCCAGGCTTATTATTAGGTTAATTAAAACCATAAAAGTGAAAGCCGATTTGCACTGAACATTTGGGAGCAGATGGCAACAAGTACCGAGCTCCATAAAAGAGAATTGGAAGTTGTCAAGTGGCTCCGGCTCATCTGCGTCGAGGCGCTGGGGGAGAGGCAGGTTGAGGCTGCGGGTCCCTGATGCTCAAGCCCCCCCAGTCCCACGAGCACCAGCACTGCCAGTAACCCCCCCGTGTAGCTCCCAAGAGGACCTCTACAGCTGGAAACTCATTAAAGGTTAAAAGAAGAGAAAGCTGAGCCTCTCCTGCTGCACTTCCCCCCCCTCTCCCATATGTGACACAGCAGGGAAGGGTAGAGGTATGGGAAGCTTCTCACACATCCTGGGCTCCCAGCAAAGGGATTACAGCAAAGTTCATAAATCCTCCGAGGTTACGGTGCAGCCAGAGACGGGCTCCACTCAGTGTGGGAACAACGTGGTGATTATTTCAGCTGCGTTTTGCTCAGAAGAACCCCCTTTGGAGCTCCATGTTTTCTGATCCAGCTGGGATTTGCAAGATACCCCACGCAGGCAGGAGAGTTGCAGATACCCAGCGGAGCTGGCATAGGCAGCTGGCAGAAGGCAATGCTTCAGAATGCACGAGGAATCAAAGTTTGGCTGGCTTTGAGAATGCTGGGAGCAGCAAAACATACCCTGAAGCCACAGCCCTGATTGCCCCCCCCCCCCACCCCAGACAGTGAAATACATCCTGAAATCCCCTTACAGCTCCTCATCAGCAGGGCTGGCAGCCCAGTAGGGTACCCGGGTACCTCATTCCATCTCAGATGCCTGCACATCCCCCCCCCCCAGAGCAGCACTTGCGAGGCAGAAGTATTGAATGGAAGGAAGACAGCAGGAGAAATGAAGACAAACAGCTTGAGCTCCTTTGTTCCTACTGTACATTCAAGAAAAAGGCAGGAAGCACTGTTAAAGGAGGAGGAAAAAAAAATATAGCCAATAACACAAAGCTATTCTAAGCTACCCAGTGGGCTGGATTGCTGCTCATCGCTCCCGGCCCCTCAAGCACATCGTGGGTCTCAGGAGACAAGGAGCTGCTCCAGGCAAAGGGCTCAAGCCACCAAGGTCTGAAACTGCCCTCTCAGGGGGCAGATTTGCCAGGCCAGAGGCAACTCTGATGGGTTTAGCATCTCCCACAACTTGATTTGAGCTGCCAGGATCATGTGTGAACTATGTCTCGGGTGGGGGTCCGTGAGGTCAGACTGTTCTCAGGTACCAGGCACCTGCTGCACAATTTTCAGCTGAGTTGCCATAAAAAATTTGAGAGGTTTAGGAAGGCAACCAAAGCACTGACAGAAGGCATTGGGAGGGAGAAGCCTGGCTGGTTTAGATGGATTATATCCAGCCCAGCAGTCCAGCAAGGGAGGTGCATCCAGAGGAGATGCAGCTGGCATGGGAATGGGCTCAGCCCTGCACGCAACACCCATAGACAGGAGAACATCCCTGCAGCACAAGGAGGGATCAGAGGCATTCTGGAAGCAGACTGGGGCAACTGGAGCCAGATCTCAAGCACAAAGAAGGGGTTTATTAGCAGGAACTGCACCACAACAGCAAATCCTCCCTCTCCGGGCGGCACAACTGCAAGGAACAGCTCCATCCAAATGTTAATGGGGCTTTTTTTTGTTGTTGTTGTTGTTTAATTTGCGAACTTCTTTATCTGGTAGTCTAGAAAGGCTGCCTTGTGCTCAGGATGCTGAGCACAGCCAGTCTGTGCTGCTATGATTAGATGGCTTAGACCCAACCTCGGCAGCTGCTAATCCTGACTATTAATTAGAAGATTTGGGGTAAGAATTCCAGCACCGAGGCTCAGTTAAGCTCGAGCAGTTTCTGCATTTTCTTTCCCCCCCCTCCTCTTCTCTCCCCACAGCCACCCAGCCCCTGCTTGTCATAATCCCTTGCAAAAGCTGTGCTGCCAGCGGGGTCCGACCCTGCCAAGCGAGGACAGCCGGGCGCGGGTTCCGATTTTCATCCTTGGAAAGAAAAAGCCAGGAGACTGCCACAGTGACACAGGGAATTCGGCCCAGCCCGAAATGACAGCAGCTTCTCCTCAGGCCAGTTCATTAATTTTTATATTGCAGTGGCTTTGAGAGTCTTCAATTGAGGTCAGCCCCTGTTTTATCGGAGGCTGTTACACACGCGTTGCAAAAACACCGCTCCGGAGTATTTAGGTCTTGCTCAGATCACCGTGTGTAGCTGCCTAATCCAGGCCGGGCGATTACTCCTCTCTGCTGAGGAAAATAGGGGTCACAGCCATCTCCTTGCCCCAGGTTGGGGACCTGCTGGCCAGTCTGGCTCCCCAGGGCATCCCCAGCCTGTCCCCTCTGCTCCAACCTTCTTCTGAGCTGCACTGATAAGACGGGGCTGTAGGATGCTCTCAGGCATCTGCCAAGCTCCATTTTAACATGCAGCATCTTGAAAGCTGGGCGCACACGGCCCAGGGATCACCGCTCTCCACATTATTTGTTTGCACTGAAACCTCATTTGCTTTAATTGTTTTCAGGGCCGCACTCACTGCAAAGAGTCCTGAGGAGTCGGCTGATCTGCGCCTTGCCCACCTTGCTCACGAATGGGGAAGAGGGTGCAACCCGGGTGTCCAGAAGAACAGATGCTCAGGGGTTTCACTTTTTTTGCATCCCAGCCTACACAGGAGCCACTCCTTGTTTTCCTTCCCCAGAGTGGCTGTGACAAAACCTGTCCCAGCACCCCCACACACCACAGCTGAGTAAAAGGTGTGGAGTTCTCCTTGGACTGCACCCAAGAACGGGGTTCAAAGCCATTAACATCTCCGAGAACGAAATATTGATGGTCAGAAAGCTGTTAACAGGAACAAGAGAATTGGCAACCCCAAGACCTGGGATCCTGCCCGTTCTGCTTGGGGGGGGGGATGGGGGACCAAACAACCAAATGAAAAAGAGGAGGGTGGGGACCAAGGAGGGCAAATGCAAATGAGATAAAGTGAGGGACCTGCGGGCTGATAATGCACAACCAGGCCTGTCTCTTCTTCTCCCCTCCTTCCTTTTGCATTTTATAAACTGAAGTGATTTACAGAAGAAAGGAACACTTGCCACATTCAAAGGAGGAGCTTTCTCTTTCTAAAGGAGGCAACAGCTTTAATTGAATTTCTGAGGGTTTGCCTTTTCCGTTTCCCTTTTTCTTTTCTTTTTTTCCCCCCCCCCAGCCCTTCTTCTGTAAATCAGTACATTACATCTGAATGAGAAGCAGGCACACATCCAAGCTGCCTTCCTAAAGCTGCCATCGCAGCCTCCCTGAGTCAGAGGGACTGGGGCAGGACAAGGGACACAGGAGACCATTTCCCTTGCCTCCCATGGGACATCTCTCCCACTGCTGCTCTCACTCCTTCCCCATCTCCTGGGGATCCTTGCTCATCAGACAACTTTGATCAGGGCTTGTTTCCAGTTGGGCTTTTGCAGATACCAGTCTCTCCATACATTCACCCTTCTCTTACTTTTCCACTGAGAAGTGACCCAGAGCAGCTCAGCACCCTGCCCTGGAGATGCCAACAGCCCATTTTAGACCTGCCATGATGGAGACCTTCCTACCACGCTGTGCTTGAGCTCTGCAGAGTCACCTCTGCTCCCCCAACACCAGAGGGGCTCAGGGTCCCCAGAACCACCCAAGGCTTTACCCCCAGAACCACCCAAGGCTTTACCCCACACTCCTGCCCCATCCTCAGCACGGGTTGTAGAGACAAGAGCCTGGCTGAGGAGTCCCAAGAAGGTCTGCAGAGGAGCTCCCCAGCACCATCCACACAACCCCTCCATCCCCCAAGCACCACAGGAACTTCCCCCTCTCACTGTCTGAAGAAGCTTCAGCTTTTTCTTCTCTCTGTGGCACTTCCTGCCCCCAGCCATCCACTGACACATTGACTCGAGGAAGTTTTTGAGCAGGAGATAATTAATTCCAAACCGAAACAAACATTTAACCTTGGGTCAAATGAAAGGCTGAGTCGATCCCAAATGATTTCCTTGCTTTAATCCTTTTCACTAAATAAAAATTAATTCCTTTCACAGAATTAGGGGGGGGGGGGGGAAGGAAAAAACCCAACCCGCCGTGATTTGCCCACTTCTGCTGCCGAGAAGTGCCAATAGTATTGCTTGAGGAAGAAGAGCTGGGGTGAAGGAGAGAGACAGGAATTCGTTTCATGCATCACTCACACTAACTACCAAAGGCTTCCCAAACCAGAGCTCTCTGCAGCATCGTATCACTGACATCTGTATTTAGCAGAAATAAGCCTTTTACTAAGGTTTTCTTGGGGAAGAACAAAATCCACAGCTTGGGATGCCGCCTTCCCCCCCTTACTACAAAAATCACACTATTTGCTGCATCTTTGTATGGGAATTATGCAAGGAAAGAGCTGCTGTTTGGGTCAGGGGCATTGCTGGTGCAAGGATGGAGACTATACTGGGGTGGAAGGGGCTGCAGATACCCCCACAGTCCCAGACACCCCCCCCTCACCCGCCAAGGAGACAGACAGACGGGTCCATCATCTTTAGCTTCCCTTACTCCACGAGTGGAAAAGGCCTCACAGTGACACTTGGACCCACCCAGACATCGAGTGGTGCTAAACCAGCTTCAGCTTACCAAGTTGCATCGGCACCGTGCCAAATTACACACACACACAGCCCTTACCATATGCACGGTCAGACACTTCTGGGTTTGAAGACACGGCCAGCAAAAGAAACACTCATTTCAAATACCAGAAGGGTGATCAACAGCCAAAATAAAGCAGTTTTCTCCCATATTCCCTTCTCAGCAAACACCTCCAGGGATGCTGAAGTGCAGCCCTCTCTCCCTGTCTGCACACGTCAAATCCACGGGCACCAGAGGCACCAACTTTTAACACCTCCCCACACGATTTGTAGTGTTACTGAAGCTCTGAAACGACAGTCACATCTGCCCCTGTTTTATACACCAAGAAATTAAATCACACACACACCCCCAGAGTTGCTATCCCCACACAGACACACACACACTGGGATTTGCATCCTGGCTGCAAACAGGCTGGTTTCATACGCCTGCAAATAGAGCAGCCTCTTGGTCTTAATAAATTCATGAGCATTGATTCCTGAGGGTAACAGCACAAATAGTAGAGCAGAAGACAGAGTGGTTTTGATCAAGGCACAACGCTTCTCCCCTCTTTCCCTGCCCATTGCAACCTGTGAAGCCCAGCTACACCACGTACCTGTACTGGGATGGATGGAGCCCATGTGCAGAACACACCAAAATGATCAGAAGTGGATTAAAAGCTGGAAAAAAAGAACACTACAAGGTGCTACCCTTGGGAATCCAGCTTTCCTTCCTGCAACAGCCCAAGACCTCAGCTCCAGGCCCTATTTAAAGGGCTGTTTAATTGAATTCTTCCACCTGCTCAAGGGCTGCAGGCACGGCCCCTCCTCACAGGTGGCTGAGCACAAAACAACCCAAAAGCCAGCAAAAAAAAACCCCAAACCAACCTCAACCCACCAGTGAGGATTCAAGGGTTGGATGACTCGATGCAATGAGGGTGATCCTGCCAATCCCCTCCGGTGGGATGGAGCTGCTGACGGACCCAGGACGGACGCACGCACCGGGGCTGTCTCGGTGTAACCACACTTCTGAGCCTGCTGCTCAGAACAAGACGGTCCCTTCGTATTTCGATTACTATTTTTCTTCCCCCAGCTTTGCCCGTGGTAATCCCGTCTTGCAGCCTCGCTTTCTGCCTGACATTTGAAGGATGAGCTATTAATGACACTAAATTAATAACTGCTATGGAGTTTATTTGAGAAGATCATAAAAAAATCAGTAATGTCATCATGTCAAGCAAAGTTTCTGGTGGTTTTTCTTTTAATTATTATGCATGTCTTCTATTTTTCCCCCCCCTTCCATCATTGATCTGAAGCTTTCAGAGGGACATTAATATACCTGCCCACATCAGCATCCTTAATTATTCACCTCCAACCAAAGAAATAATTCTCCAGGGACTCAAAGAGGTCCAAAAATTGTTCCTGTAGGCTTCTGAAACTCCTTCTCAGAGCTGACCCTTTCCCTTCCTTTGTATCTTTGCTGAAAGCAAAAAGGAACTGGTTTCCAGCCCCACATCCACCAGTGTTCTCCTCACAGGACTGCTCAGCATCCTCCCACCCAAACCAGCACCCCAGGAAGGCTGCACCTGATGTGCCACCACAGCATCCCACTTGGGAGCCCTGAGCAGAGCCTGGAGACCCACCTGACATCCACACGGGTGGGAGACTGCACCCCCTTCACAGGCCAGCACAGAAGTGAGGGGTTTCTCCCTTTATCATCGTTTTAACCAAGCTAAATTTGCCCACGGGCCATGGGAAAGTGAGCTCCAGTGGGTTGGATGGGCAGCACTTGGCCATGCTGGCAGCCTAGGAACAAACTTTTACAGAGTAAAACTCCTCCTGAGACAGAAATCGCCCGGGGAAGGAACCGGGCAGCTTGCAGAGCAAGGCAGGAGAGAGATCCCTGAGCAGAAAAGAGAGCAAGTAAAAGATGCTGTTCCTCCCTGGGCTTTGCAAGTCTCCGAGCAGATGAAGCAGTGCTTTCTTCTTCCTTTTAAGTTATTTTTAATAGTCACCTGAAGTCCTGCTAAAAGCCAAACCAGCCAGGGGAGCAGACAGGCTGCTTGTGCACCAGTGTGCCCAGTCCACCCTGGATGCTGGGTACCTAGGAGCCCCTTCCCTTCGCTTCCCCCCCACAGCAGGAGGGTCCTGTGGCCACCAGCCACATCTGGGGTTCGTATTTCTGAGCTTCACCAGACATCTCCCTGCACCACACCAGCACCAGCCTCATCCCCCTCGCCCCAGGGAGGCTGGGGGTGCCAGGTCCTGGGGGAAAACATCTCCCGAGCAGGGATGAGATGCTGTTGGAAGATGCTGTTTCTTCCCAGCGACTGTAGAGGGAAGTAGATGACTAAAGAGACTTTTTGCCTATGGCTGAAGCGAGGTGGCCTGAATCCAGGATAAGCCTTAATCAATACTTTCCCTGGAGCTTCCTTTCCAAGCCTATTTTTGGGCTACGGGCAGCCTGGGATGGCTCAGGGCAGTGTCTGGCTGCCGACTGCCTTTGCCCCTTGCCACCCTTAACCCACAACCATCACCCAGGGCTCCAGGACCAAAAAACCCACTTGTTGTGCCCTAAAGCTGCTCCTTTGCACCCTCTCCCACTCGTGGCAGGAGAACAGAGGAGCTTCTTCCCCAGCTGGGAGGAGGCTCGAGGCCAAATCCCCCATGCCAGGATCCATCCCCAGTTGCAGGAGGCTCCATGTATTTGATGCTTTACCTGGAGCACCGCGTGAAGCAGCCCCCAGCTCACTTGCTGCCAAGCACTTGCACAGGAGGTTTGTCTTGCCAGGGAGGTTTTTAATCTCTCTGCCACTCACAACAGAGCAAAGACGATGAGCAGGGTTGGGGATTTGGAGACTGACAGTCCCCGGGGTGGGAATTAGCAAAGGGGGAAAAAAACCCCAATTATACACGGAGTCACAAAATCCCAGTGTGGTGGGGGGTGGGAGGGAGCTCTGGAGATGAGCTGGTGCCACCCCCCTGCTCCATCCAGCAGGGGCACCCAGAGCAGGGGGCCCAGCAGC
>WTSP01016317.1:5885-29198 GCA_025331215.1 Actenoides lindsayi | reverse complement strand
GGGGCCGGCGCGCTGCCGGCGGGGCCGGGTCGCCCATCACCCGGCGGCGGGGGGCGGTCGGCCCGCGGCTGCCCCGGCGTCCCGCGGCACAGCGGACGAGGGAGCGTCGGGAGCCCCGGGAGGCGGCAGGGAGTGGGGTTCGGGGTGCGTGCCCGGGGCGCAGGCTGCGGCCGCAACGGCTGCGGCCCCGCGGGTTCGTGTGCGCCTCGAGCCGGCGCTTCTCGGGGAAACCATTTGCTGTACCGGGCGGTGCTGTGGGCAGAATGGGGAGACGAGAGCGCTTCCAAGATGGGCAAAACCGGGGAGTTCCTATAGCGATAGTGGGGCAGGAGAGGTGTTCAGGGGCTCGGGAAAATCACAGGTGTAAAATTTTTTGTTGTTTTCCATGCAACAAAAGGTTTCCCCTTACACGAGTGTTATTTACTGAGGTCGTTTGCAGACTAAGCAGTAACTGCAAGTGAAAAATCACGTGAACAGCTCCTCGCGTCTTTGCACACAATAGATAAACGTGCTACTGCTTGTTTGTGGGCAGCAAAGGAGCGGATTACAAAACAGGCCTGACTTTTTCCCCCCAAAAAAGAAAGATTATACAATCTGTGTGTTCAAGAGGCTGAGGCATACTCACCCAGTCTATGTCAGAATTACAAATCCCAGTGGGTGAAATTGCCACACCTCAGCAGCAAGTGAGCGTTTCATGAAGGCACCCCTTCATGTAACAGGGTAACACTTGCAGGTCAGAGTCTTCCTGCCGAGTCCTTCACAGCACTGCGGGAACAGCTCAGGAGATTGTGAGATGTTTTATTTTTCCTTCTTATCTTCCCTCCCTTCCTATCAAAGGGCAAATGCAAGCTTCGTTTTTCTTCCTGGTGCCTCTGCATCTCCTTTGCTGGGGGTGTCAAACTCACTGGAAGAAGGGAAAAAACAATTCTGTGTTTCACTGGGATCTGTGGCCTGGAGCGTAAATTAAGAACTGAGTACTTTCTGCAAACTATGCTGAATGACTGTTGTTATCAGTAGGAGGTTTGCGATAAAGGGGAGGAAATTGTCTGATAGTAAATAAAAGTTTCATCATTATTTATTTCTGTCACATTCATTTTCCTTAAGTTCCTGTTTGGTTTTCAGAGTGTTCCCTTACCGGCTTATTGCTATTTGTGCCCTCATTTTTCTTCTGCTTTTCATTGCCTGCTCTATTTCTTTCACAGTGACTTTCTTTACCCATGGCAGCTCCCAGCCGATGAATGTCACTTGTACTTTTTGCCCAATCCATGTGCTAAAACAAACAGCAATTAAGCCCTTGAGGTCAGTCTTGAAATATCATTGTAAATTCTTGCTCCATTCAGGTTTAGGCTATTGCCACTCCAGCCTTAAAGGGGAGAAACCGCTTTTCCTTGCTGGAAACTGGAATTCCAGGCCATCAGAATGAGTGCCATGGATCACAGAGGGGAATTAACTGAGGTCCCATGGTACCTGGCTCTGGCATGCCTCCTGGTGGAGCTGTACAGATGGCAGGTGCCAAGGTGCAGAAGCTGTGAGGGCTCACAGACTGGATGGCAAATGCTTCTTTGCTGGATATTTGCAAGCACATCCATAGCCAGATGCAGAGGTAAAAAGAAAAGGGAAGGTAGTACATTACAGAATCACTTGAATGGTTGAGGATGGAACAGACCTCTGGAGGTCATCTGGTCCAACTGCCCTACTCAAGCAAGGCCACCCAGAGCTGTTTGCCCACAACCATGTCCAGATAGATATTTTTTTAATATCTTCCAGGACTCCACAACTTATCTGGGCAACCTCTTCCAGTGTTTGGTCACTCTCACAACAAAAAAATGTTTTCTCTTATGTTCAGAGGGAACCTCCTCTGTTTCATTCTGTGCCCACTGCCTCTTTTTCTGTCACTTGGTCACCACTGAAAAGAGTCTGGCTCCATCTTCTTTGCACCGTCCCTTCAGATAGTTACAGACACTGATAAGATCCCCTCCGAGCCTTCTGTAGCTTCCCGTCACCCCAGTTCTTTCAGCCTTTCCTCATATGAGAGATACTTCAGTTCCTCAACTTAATGGCCTTTCACTGGCTTTTATCCAGTGGAGACACAGCACTCCAGGTGGCCTCACCGTTGCTGAGTGCAAGAGAAGGGTCACTTGCCTCTGCCTCCTGGCAGAACCTTACAAAGTTCCTATGAGCCCATTTCTCCACCCTGTCAAGGTTCTTCTGGAGGGCAGCACGACCCTCTGGTGTATCAGCCACTCCTCCCAGTTTTGTGTTGTCAGCAAACTTGCCGAGGGTACACTCTGCCCCATTATCCAGATCATTAATGAAGCTGTTGAACAGGATTGAACCCAGTATTGGCCCCTTGATACGTGGCTGGTTATTGGCCTCCAAGTAGACTTTGTTCCACTAATCACCACCCTCGGGGTCCGGCCATTCAGCCACTTTTCATCCAGCCAGACGCTTCACTGTCTGCTCATACAGTCCATACTTTGTCAGCTTCTCTATGAGGATCTTATGGGAGACAGTGTCAAAAGCCTAGGTAGACAATGTTCACTGCTCTCCTCTCGTCTACCAAGACAGTAGTTTCATTATAGAAGTCTGTCATGTTGATCAAGCATGACTTCCCCTTCGTCAATCCATGATGACTACTCTCAATGTCTTTCTTGTTCTTCATGTGTCTGGAAATGGTGTTCAGGATTAGCTGCTCCATCACCTTCTCAGGGATCAAGGTGAGGCTGTCTGTCTGTAGGTCCCAGCATTCTCCATCTTGCCTTTCTTGAAGTTAGGAGTGGCATTTGCTTTCCTCCAGCCCTTGGGCACTTCTCCCAGTCTCCGTGATCATTCAAAGATGAGCAAGACTGGCCCTTACAATGACATCTGCCAGTTCCCTCAGTACTTGTGGGTGCATCACATCAGGGCCCATGTACTTACATATGCCCACTTTGCTTAAGTATTCCCTGACCTGATCCTCTTCCACCAAGGGTACATCTTCTTTGCTTCAGACTTTCACCTTGGTCTCTGGGGCCTGGGATTCCTGAAGGGCCATTACATCAGCATTTAATACAGTGCTTTAGAAATCTGTGGGCTAGTCCTCTGGGAGGAGGAACAGGTTGCTGCCTGAGAAGAAACTTTGTGTTGTAAATATATTGTCCGCAGTTGTACCTGTAAGTTGCAAACTTGAAAAGGCCAGAAAATGCTATTTTCTGCTGCAGTGAGTTTACTGTACAGACATAAGAAGAATGGGCTACCCAGTGGTTAAAGTATTTGCCTGGGATACAGGGAAATCCCACATTCCATTCACTGACCAGCTGTCTTCTGCCTGCCTAACTCCAGGCAGGTGATCTACAGTACACCTACATGGTACCAAGGAGCAAGCTGCTATGATCTTCAGAGACCCACAACCAGAGTCTGTTAGCATAGCTCCATACATAGGTTAATTTACCCTGCTGAGGGAACAGATTGATCATCTGGGTTAATTTTAAGATCCAAACCAGTATCCTTGCTGTACCAGCTTATCTGCAGATAGCTCAGGGATTTCTCATACAAGACTGCGTTGTGGCAGGCAGACCTGCCTTTAGCTTGTCCCATGTTTCAGTTCTCCACATAATGCCACGTAGATGGTTTTCTTTAACTGTCAGGAATTTTGCGAGTCTAATTAGGGAAGATGAAACAACAAGAAAGAGTAAAAGAATACATTGAGATATTAAGAGCAGTTTTCCTTTACAGAATTTTATCAGCTATCTTGTTACTAGAAATATTTTTATGTTTTTACTTTTGAAGTATAGCAAAAATATGTCACAGCTAATATTTAATTATTTTCCTTTTTCATGCACCTGTGAACTTGGAATAGCCCCGTCTGAACATTCAGGATCTTACCCATCAAAGCATAGCTCTGGGGATGTGATTAGTAAAGTAGTTAGTTTTCTAGAATTCTGTGTACTTTGAGTCTGGGAACTGTGACTCTGGCTTGCTCCAAGGCTCTGCTATCTGCTGTATTTCTATTATGCAACTTCTGTATTTCCCAAATCCCAGTTTGTCTTTTAATTAGCAAGTATCTATCTTTGTCAGTGATGGCTGCAAAGCAAGTTTAAAAAATGTAAAGCAAGTAACATTGATACAGGGTTGATTTTACAAGGGTTCTGGAACAAGAGAATTATAAATGCATCATGGTTACCTCACATGTCCTGTTTAGGTCCTTTGAAGTATGAATTTTGTTAACTGTTTCATTCTGTGTTGGAAAGGCAAAAAGAAAACTGCAGACCTGTGGCTTACTCTGACCTAGTCTCTGTTAGAATGTTTTGCTGGTAGAGCTACCTTAGGTACATGAATGACAAAGAAATATCTCACCCCATAACTCGTGCTGCCAGGTTCCTCCTACATCTGTTCAGAGATGGTCTTTTTCACCCCACAGACAGAATGCGGGCAGAATTTTAGGATTTTGACTACTTGTTTTGAACTGTTCCAGATTTGTTGCAGGTGGGTGGAACGGTGGCTTGGACTTGGCACAGGCAAATGTGTATGCCAGGGTGGGACACAGCAGGGTATGCACTCAGATCTAGCATCTGCAAAGTGTCAGATCTGAGACTTCCCTGAGTCCCATGTTGTAGATATAAGCAAAGGGAGCAGGATGAGATCATAGTTATTCAATCAATTTCCTGTCCAAAGCTGCAAGTGGAACAATGACCAAAAACAAACCAAACCCCACAGTAGGTTCAGTCACTGCGCTTAGATGATCACTTATACAATTACAATGCATAGAGATAAAATCAATCCAAGCCTTTCCCACTGATCCTCTGTTTCTGAGCTCCAGAGTGTTTTTTCACATGCAAGAAAGGAAAAGAAGGTTCATGAGAGGGCCCACATGCAGTCTAACATGAAGTCTGAAACAAGTGTTTTGTCAGGACAGTAGAATAGTCTAAGAGATGCTTAGTTTGGCCGATCTGCACTTTGGCCAGCAGAGCTTTTTCCAGTGTCCCAAGACTTCATGTAATGCCACCTTTACTGTAAGGTGGCCAAAATGATGTCTTCATTATGGGATTTTGCTAGTGTAACAGTCAGCCTGAGACGGTATCATCACATGATGTTCACTGACAGCTCTGCTGGCAGAAGTAGACCTGTTAATCTTCACACCTGAAATGTGACCCCTCACTATGTTACTTCTCATGGAACAGGAGACCATTTCCCCTTTCACATGTAGCCTCTCTCCCATTCTTTTACCTGCTGTACAGGAGGCAGGTAACAGCCACGTCCTTCTATCTGCTGACTGTGTCAAGTTTGCTCAGGAGTTGTAGGGCAAGGAGAGGCACAATGCTAAAGCCAGAAGATGTGCTTCTTCATTTGGTCTTGCCCTTACATATACTCTCTAACCTGTTTTCTGTAGCTCCTTACTAGGTGAGATTCAGCACATATCACCCATCTTATCTCATGTAACTTGACATACCAGAAATCTCATCTCCTGGTTTGTAGCATCTGTCTGAGAGAGTGACGGGTGTGCAAAGAACTGTAACAAGGGCCAAGTGGGATGCCCAGAGAAGCCCCATTGGAAGATGGTCCCAAGGAGGCGCCACTAAGCAAGGTCTCCTAACTCGGAGCGTGGGGGCAAGGAGGCTAGCACTTGGCGAGCTCTTGATCTGGAATAGCTGCCCCCAACTCATGTCTTCCAGAGAACATCCTCTTTTTATGAGTCTTGCTTCAAACAAAAAAGGCTCCAAGATGATGACATCATTAGACCTTCACTTTGACTAATTGCTCTTGGTTTTTGTTCTTTTGCAAAACAAGGAGATATCTGACCTATCTAAACACCAATCTCTACTGAACAAAAAGTAGTATGTCCACCATGACCTCACAGTAGAAAAACTTCAATTCATTTAGGTCATTTAGTTCTTCTTTGCCCAAATGCCTAAATCTTTAAAGTGCTTAAGAAGGCATACTGCCAGGAGCTGAGTTTTTCATTAGATCAGAAAATTGCTTTTATAGTTTATTAATATAAAAGCCTGGTCCTAAAAAAATAAAAAATATTGAAAAAACTACCATGCCCCATATATAGGTGTTTGCAAACTGGCTACGTTTCAAAACAAATGGGTCACGGTGTTTTATTTTGAGCAATCATCATTTTGAATTATGTATTCAGGTATAAAGCAAAACTGCAAATCCATGTTTCAATTCTATTAGAGCAACCACGAACCCAAGCTGGTACATCTTGGATACTTGTACTTTTTTTTTTTTTTTTTTTTTGAAGCCATTCATGCACCAGAAATACAGTTTATCAAGGGAAAAAAACCAAACCAACTTGAGAAAGCAGACAAATAATGTCACGATGGTGTTTGTGTTTATAGCACATCAGTAGCACATCAGTACTCCACCCAATAACTTTAGAAGCCTCTTATCCTTTTGTTGCATTATAACTATTTTGTTTTTCTCTGTAGGATCACAGTTTTCCCTCTCTCCAACATCAGGTAAATAATGTATTCCTAAGTGGTCACGATTTTGCAAGAGGAACAAAGGTTAACAGCAGATATTTTGTCCAGAACTGCTGATCTTTTTTTTTTACTACTTGTAGCTGGCACTGCAATGAAAGAAGGAAAAATATTTTTGAGAATATTTTTTCCATGATGGTGACTCTTGAAACTTACTTATAGACTTCAGTAAAATACTGTGAGTTTTTAGAAACTAAAACATGACAGACAAGCTTCTTTTCTTTTTTGTTCTTTATTTTCACCTGTTGGAGTCAGTTATATTGTCTCCAGCAGAGAGCGCAAGGATCACCAGAGGTGACGGTGCTGTCTACTGCAAGCAGGATTGCGAGCTGCCTTCCTCAACGACAGCACTCTAGATATGATGGGTAATTCCAGCTACCTGAAGTTTCTTGCCGGGGGGTTAATTTAGGCTCAGAGTTAACATTGTACCCAAATGGTTAAGGCTTTCCACGTCCACGAGAGAGCTGAGGAATGTCCTTGTCTCCTGACAAGGAGCTACTGGAGCGATTTCATGCCTCTCCTTCTGAATCTTGGGCTTCAGCCCAGGAGATGCTTACTTCCCAGGGACGCATGCTTCTGCAGTGCCGTACAAACACTCATATGTCTGTCAGACACTTGCTTGAGGTCACTAAGATCAACTGGCTTTGGGAATGTGTGGCATCAGAAAGAAGAAATGACTTGGTACGTAGTAAAAGAGATCTTCAGTTTTCAGACTGAGAGCAAAGGCATTTCAAGCAATGTTGTAAGAAATCAACAGCAAGAGTATGAAATAAAATAAAGGCTTTTGAAAAATCTCAGAACCCATGCCTTCCTCTAGAAGTACAGTGAAAATGCTCCAACTCGGCTAGATAGCTAAGAAAATCCAAGGGCACATACCTGTTTTGTGTTGCATGTCATCCCAGAGCACACCCCCATGGGTATTGCATTAAGACTAAAAAACCTTGAGTCTGGAGCTCACTCATGATATGGTTATGCAAATTCCAAGAGTGACCTGAAGGAGAGTGCAATGGGTTATGGCACTGGCAAAGGGTAAAGTAAAGCCTTTAACTCCTCAGTCACGAGTTCATGTTACGTTCAAGTGTGCTGACCATAAGTTATCATAAAAGTTGTTAAGTTACAATTAATGCTCTCGCATTTTCTTAGCTGTCTGCACTGCAGAGCAACCATTAGGAAAGACTGGCCTCCTCCTCAGCAGTCCCAACAGGGAGCCAGGGATTCAAGAGTCTTGAGATGCACCTCATCTCTCCACTCCTAGCTGTCAGTTAGGCAGAAAACATGCTGCTTAGTGAAGGAGATACCAGAGAAGACAGCTTTTAGACAAAAGTGTATTGTAACGTGCCTTTGGTGTAATGGAGAATTCTCTCCAAACTCAGCAATTGGCATGTAATTGAGCCATATCTAAACACACTCACATGCTTTTTTATATACATATACACACATGCATAGAGAGAGCTGTTCACTTCTGCTGTGTTGCTTTCAAGTGTGGCTCTTCAGGTGGATGGCATAGTGCAGTCTTTTGTTTCAGGCTCCTCCTAGTACCTGTATGCAGTGTTAACAGGTACACAATAGATTATAGGATCATCTCCATGAAGCAAATGTTCTATGTTGTTCTCCCCCTCTTGAGACCTGTAGTAATACTTGCTAAAAAACTACCCCATTTCAAATCTCATTTTTAATATCTGGGGTTCTTCTCCAGACTTATTTAGAGTTTGGTATTTTTACCGTGTTTTCTCACACTTTAAAAAAATGCATTTGAATGCCTTTATGGGCCTCAGTCAAATTTCTCCTGAAACAAGCAATCTGAATGCAAGCTAACAAAGCTGTTTCCTTCTCATGGCATTTGGCTGCTCAGTTGATTGATAAGTGAAGAAAAGCCCTCTGTGTGAGCTAGCAGGAAGAGAGAAAGTCTCTACCTTTCCCTCTATGGGTGGGAACAGCTGTGTCTGTTCTGATACTAACTGGAAGCCAGACAATGTGTCCCACAGAACAAGAGATGTGCATGAAGCCAAGGACGGGCCAGCTGTGAAAGGAGTAGGTAGGACAGTAGTCAACAGAGCTGTATTTACTGTTCTAGAGATTTTCCTCCACTTTTAGATCCCCATCTTTTTAGGACTCATAGGCACAGGTGGCAAGGTGGAGAAACTGTAAATATATCTCCACAGGTAGAGTTGCCACACCTGGTGAAGCCCTTGGGATGTGCAGTTTTCAAAGCATGTTCCAAGAGGACCCAAGCTTCCCCCAATGCAAGATTGCAGGGGAAATATTATTAAACAATCTGGATACAGAAAGGAGTTGGAGATGTTCCTTGCTCTGAAAAGAGAAAGAGGGAGCCAAACCTTTGGTGATTTATGACTCTGTGAACACCTCAGAGAGCAGCTCTCCACCCTCTCTTTTGCCTTTTCCACAGTTCACTTAACTCCTGACCTGCAGGGATATTCCATGGAGGGAGAGGCCAGGCGCCCTTTGTCCCTGTTTTCAAAGAGCATCAAAGGCCCAAATCTTCTTGAAGTTGGAATGCCCTTTCAACCCTCAATTCTGACCATCTGGCCGACCTGGTACTTCAGCTCATGCCATGTTTTTGACCTGACCTATTGCCCCACTTACTCTGACAGGACAGTACACGTGCACACAGTGACAAGCACTGGAGTAAAAAGCACAGATAACTGTTCAGAATGTGCTCTCGCTACAAATCTTATTCTTCCCACTATGATTGTTCTTGGCTACTCGGTCACTGATTTTTATGACACTTGTTGGAGATGAACTCTTGAGACCGTGTCTCCACTGTTAAATGTAAGTGAAATTGGTCAATCAGTTCAACCAAACTGCACAAATTAAAAATGGTAAAGGACAGCAAATGTGGAGTCCAAGAAGTTGAGAAAATGGGCTTAAGAGTTTTCAAAGATAGGTCTCATCTACTTTGAAGAGAGGAGCTTAGTAAACCCCTGTTCCCAAAAGATACCAAGATGATTTTCTGCATCACTGGAATTCACACACTACATTCAGGGGTTTTTGAAGAGGGAAATACGTGCAGCAAAACAGCTTTAGATGAGAGCACTGCAAAATACCATAAACATTCCTGACTGTCTATTTTCAAGTATCTGGTTCAATCCAGTTTTAGATGATACTCATCTGATGTAATCTTGCTTCCACAACATCCCATTTTAATCACAGAATCTGTGCTGTGCTCAACTTTTTAAGAGACTGTCTCGAGCAGTTGGTTTTCTTATATTTTACACAAAAAGGTTCAGTGGGGCACTACTACAACAAACAAAAAAACGTTATTTCAGTAAGGTAAAAACTATCATTTACCTCCAATGAATAGATCAAAAGATGCTCTTTTATAAAAAAAATTCCCATACCCCCAGACACTATGGTATGTACAATAACATCACACTTTGCCAAGATATTCCAGTATAAGACACAGTAATTCAAAAGAAACAAAGTGTAAGTTTATTAGACGCCAACATTTCTTAGTCAAGATCTAGGTAAAGAAAACACACAGTAGAAAAAGTTGTACAAAGCAGCAATGGATTTACATTACATTAAAGAAAAAGTTACCCTAAGCTATTAAGTCTCAGTCCTAAAAAAAGTAAAAACCCATCCTGGTGTATGGAACTGATACAGAATGACTATAAGGTATACAGGATTATAAAACCATCTTCTTTTGTCTTACCTCTATAATTCTTTAAAATGACAAGTGACTTTGTGTAACTAATTGGAAAATTCTATAGCAAATATACTGGATAATTCCAATTTCTAGAAAGTGTAGGAAACTATTCCCCTGTATCCAAGCACTAGAAGTGATCCCATTTTCCTGCTTTTTAAAAAAGGGACACTGTCAAGAATAAATCTGTACTTTGTATGTATTTTGCATGTTACGTTGCAAAAGTTTATTCTGGTTTTATGTACATATTTAAATTAAAGATGCTGCTGCAGTAGTGGGAAGCTTGTATCTTTAAAAGGTAATGTATATTGCTGAGAAAATGGAAAAGGAAAAATGGATCGAGTCCTTTATTCTGGAATACTGAGAGAAAAACAATATGAAAAATAAGCTCAACCCACAGACTTCAGATGTATTTTCAGACATCCTTGCAATAATTGAGGATGCCTTTAATAGACATTTTCATGCTCAAGCAGCTCAAGTGTTATGACTCAATTCATGGTTTTAAATTCTTTGATTTTATTAATATCAAGTATTCTTAATACAGGTACATACGTTTACTGTATACAATCTTTCTCTTGATAGTGTCCCTTTATGTACAACAGTTATAGTACAGTTTTTCACAAGTCATTTTAAATAAACAAGAATCAATGACATTAAAAAATACTATCAGGCTGTATTCAACAACAACAACAAAAAACCTTTTAACACTGATTCATTAGAGCAACATAAAAAAAAAAACCAAAATAAAAAAACCAAAACCCACATCAACCAAAAACCAAAACCCTAAGCTTGCTTTGATTTTTATCTAAGTCTTCTGGTAGGAAAATGTAAACAATTTTATTGAACAGTATAGGCACATGCCAGATTACAGGCTCATGCCAGGTATTTGCACCCTCACTGTTAGTGCCAAGAAGTTAGGCATTGTCTGTCCTTATCCCATGTGAGGAACTTCTAGTTTTATCACTAGAAGCTTGGAACAAAAACAGAGTACATGTAGCTTTAGACCAAACCCGCATGTCCTACTTGGGGGAAAAGAAACAAACAACATCAGACAAAAAGTTCTACTGGATGTCACTAGAAGGCCTGCTTGAATAGGGAATGCAGAAACAAATCTCTTACAGCTGTGTTTTGGTTCATGGAGAAGGCTGTACCTCCATTCTGAAATACACAAGAAAATACTCTAGTGTCACTCGCTGCTTCAGCAAGTTATCTGCTCAATTAACTGTCACAGGGTGTTTCACTCCCCCATACAAAAAAAAAAAGAAAAAAAAAAAAGAGAGAGACAACATTATTACTGGTTCATGTCCTTTGTTTTCATAAAACTACAGAACTATACCCTAGCTGCATATGCAGTTTTTATGTAGAGGAAAATACATTTTAACTTTTGGTTCTAGGACTTGAAAAACATCTGTATGTATTTTTCTGCCATTGCTCACTTTCAAGGTTGGTCATGGTCCCAATTTAGCAAAGAACATAAGTACATGTTTAAAAAATATTAAGACTGATCTTAATGGAATTTAACCATAGGCTTAGACACTTTGACAACACAGTGCCTGAAAGGAAAATAATTCCCAAACCAAAATACATTTCATGGCTCAATCCTGCTCCTCTTAAATGCAGCAGAAGTTTCCACTGTACTTCCACTGAAACAGGACAGTTCTCTGAGATTTATCTGACAGATTATAAAAATAGCAAAAAAAGAAAGAATTAAAGTTTCTAATCTATATATTAAAACATCTGCACATTCCTGTCACAAATTTTAAGAAAAAAGCAAAACACTTTTTATATTTAACAAGTTCTCTAACTTTGTGTCACTTCAGTACACAGCTACAAAGTTAAACAAAATATGATGAAGACAGGCTTTTGTATCAATAAATTTGCCTTTTATTTTGGCTGTGGCCAAACTAGACACTCTTCAAAAGATCTTTATTTATAAAGAAGCAACTAACATTTTTTTCCATAATTTAACTTTTTAAACATATATTAAAGTTATATAAGTGGAAGCATATTTATTCCATATCCTCCAAAATAAACACTTCTATCAAGGGCTTTTTAAGATACTGTATAAAAGCTAATAGAAAACCAGAAATGCTATATAAACATCTCACATTTAAACTTCAGAGATCCTGAATTCCTTTACTAAGCAACAGGAACCGAAGTTGTAAAAACCACAGAACACACTCAAAATCAAAACTTAAAAAAAAAATCAAACAACCAAAACAACAAACAACAAACAACCAAAACCTGAAGAAAACCTTAGAAGGAGGCTATTTAGACAAAAAATATTCCATGGATTTTTTTATAATACATATTATACTAGTAAAAAGGTAGAGGTTTCTTCAAAGATGTTGCACAAGCTTTTGATATGTGGAATTTATCATGGTACCACATAGCAGAATCCCAGTTGGAAGTCAGATGACTATGACGTAGCTGAACTAGTTGCCTTTAGAAAGCACACTGATTCATAAAAGGTTACACACAAACTTCCTGACTGTTGTGTAGAGGAACCCCTGGTGAAAAATTCGGAACCATTTTTCAAAAACATGTTCATATTTCATATGCACAGATTTCTTAAATATGTTTCAAAGATACTTAGCGAAGCTTTAGGTTCTTCTGGTTTTGTTAAACCAGGTTCATTGCAATAACCATTTTTATTTTGAAATTGTTTCTGGAAAGAAAGACATTTAGTCTTCCTAGGTGGAATAAAAAAGTCAATAACTAGAAATGCCATTCTTAAACTAGTACATTGTTTTAATTCCAATGTCACCACAAGAATTTAACTGACATTCTAACAAATTAGCGTAATCACATTCGGCCGCAATTTGCCTGAAAGAGGACAAAAACCCCAACACATTCTATTAGAAGTGTTGAGTAACAATTTTAGATTTTAATAAAAAATGAAACAGAAAAGGCTTGAAACTAACATTGCATTGGGGTTTTTGGTTTTTTTGTAGATGAAAAAAATGAGGGGTCCATGCTGAGCCAATTCTTGTAAACTTAATAAAAAGAAAAAAAAAAAATTCTGTTGGAAAAAATGGTGGCACACTTCAGCTTCACTGAGAAAATTCTGCTCCTGCATATGCCCAACTAAGGACACCATCCTCAGATTCTTAGGAGTTACATTTGTGCTTAATTCTGCTAAACCTAGTGTCAGCTTGCAATTCTTTTTACTTTTGTGTTTGGGATGCTGAAAAAAAAAAAATCATGGTTACATACAGAATTAAAGCCTCACTCCTGCTCCCCCTGAAACTGGTAACAACTACTGTTGCTTTCAACGAACACAGACTGGGCTCTGATTACAAAGTGTGGAATGTAATCCACTTCATAGGGTGAATGAAGTTGGTCAGGATCATACATATTGTTTGCACCCTTTATGTTCACTTTAATCCACCACCACTTCATTAAGTTTAAATTCTAGTGGAAGAATTTTTCACTGTTAGTTTATCACCTACTGCTGGATAAGTATTTCTGTTTCTTACAGAATAATTTTGGACCCTTACTACAGCTTCTGGTAAATACCTATGATCCTACTTAGGCTAAATGCTCCAGTTGTGATTTGAGGTCAAATAATGGAACTACACTGAATATCTGCAGCCCATTATTACCATGATTTTCAACAAATTAGAAAACTGCAAGACAGTATCACATATGATAGAAAGCGGCAGAAAGAAATATTCTATGCACTGTATTCATAAAATGCAGTGATTGTAGTGTGATATTTTTTCCTCTGCTTTGAGCTGGATATATATACTTGATACAAATTTCAAATACATACTTCTTTATTTATACAGGTGTCTACATAACTATTTACATTTCTAGTTTTTGTTAAAACCTATCTTTGTACTAAGCTTATTACTCTGTGTAGGAACACAACTTATCTTCTGTCCCTTAATGAGCTCTCTTTTTTTTTTTTTTTTTTTTTTAAATTTTATGTAATAGTTATACATTCCTTTGTAACTAGAATTACAAACAGTTGTAAAATAGTGGAAACAAAATTATGAAACTTGTCCAACATCCATTCAATCTTAGTTCATATTATAAACAGTTCCATTTGCAGTATGATGGCTGTTTAATACAATGACTTCAGCTACTGAAGTATCTATAGTAAATTAGTCTTTGGGACATTATATAAAGCAAAGTACTCTCTCCCCCAGTTTTCCTTAGAAACTTACAATGAAATGGCTGAAAGCAGGCTTGCTGCTACTTTTTATATAAAATCTTTGTAATGATATTGCTGACTTTAGATTCTATTTTAATTTGCACAAGTTCCAGCTAACAACAAAACAATCCTATGTTCCCTTAAAATATCAAACATTTGTATCCAATAACATCAGGATTACTCAAACTTGAGGTTTGTTTGTTATTGCTAAAGGTTTCTAAGACCTAAGTCAATAGAGCAAGACACTCCAACCACTTCCTCCCTAAGGGCAAGCGCATGGCAACTATGTATATGGAGCTTGCGTGTTGGTTTCTTTAAAAAAAAAACAAAACAAAGAAAAAATAATGAAGATGGTTACAGTATTTCACTACTAGAAACTCACAGTTAGAATCCAAATTGTTGTTGCTCTTTCATTTAATATATAACTTTATATATAATACACACGCACACACCAACATCACAGGATGAAGATCCATGCATACAATCCAGATGTGAGCATATTTCAGTGTTAAATGAAATAAAAATTATTCTGTTACTATTAGATCTCAGACCACAGTATTTTAAATTACTCTGCTTTCTACCTACTAACCAAGTTAGTTTACCTTAATCTTCAAATCCAAGCAGCATCACAAATTCCAAATTTTTCATCGTCGTCCTCGTTTTGATCCTCTTAGATTTCTAGTTTATATGGCATACATCTGAGAACCTGAACACAGCCTCCACTGAACCAGCTTTTGAAGATAACCTGTTAAAGCTAATTGTGTGTCTGTTCATGGCTCCAAAGACTAAAAGCTGTCTTGAAAGTCCTATGACAGAGTTTACACATGTATTGTCTTTTGAATGTGATTGCTGAGAGTGGTGGAGCATGATAGAAGAGTGTATCTGACTCCTGTGGTACAAATAATTTTTCAGTAGTAGTGGAGCTTTCAGATAAGCCTGTAGGACTATCAGGCTCCAAAGGCTGGATTTTGGGGAGGGGTGGGGGTGGAGGTAAGGGTGGTGGTGACGGGGAATTAGCTGGTGGACATATCTCAGGCTCCTTATTTGTGGACTCCTCTGCAGCTTGTGACATATGAGACTGGAAGTGACTCCACAGCCGGAAATTGGTTCGGAAGGCCTTGTTACATACGTGACAAATAAATGGTTTCACAGAGCACAAGAGCTCTTGGTGACGCTCCAGCTGTTTGCGTACGGTGAAAATCTTCCCACACTTTTCACAGGGCCACAACCCAGCATCTTTGTTGGAGACTACTTCCTTAGGTTCCCTGCTCGTTTCAGAGACCTCATCCTCTACATCATCTGCAGGCTCTTCTTTGATCTGAATTTTAAACTGCTTGGAAATGCTTAAGTCTTCAGGTAGGCATGAGGAATCTTCAGAATCAAAATTTATTTGTTCTGACGAGTCACTGAATACACCATCTTCCTTCGCAGCAACAAAATTGTTCATTTTATTGGACTCTGACTGAGGAGGCAATCTTGATGAAGTAGTAACTTCTCCATTGTGATCCAGGAGAGGTAAAGAAAAGTTCTCTGACGGAGCCATTGTGTTTTGATTGTGAACTTCAACTTGATGACGCCAAATACTAAAGGATGATTTAAAGCTACGCATACACTCAAGACAAGTAAGCTTCTTGTATTCACACTTGCTTTCGTGCTCATGCGTCAGCTCTGGAGAAGAAAATCTAAGGCTGCAGTAAGGACAGACAGTAGCGTTTCTACAGAGTCGCTCATGATTTCCCTGCTCAATAAGCGAAGAGAGCTTAGCATTGCAGAGACGACACTGATAAACCTCTTTGCTTTCTGCTGGACTTTCAATATGAGTATGATCTTTCTGCTTAGGAGCCTTATTTCCTCCGATTGGTTTCTCCCCTGGGTGCATTTTTATGTGCTGTTTAAATTGCGAGAGGAAACGATAAGCTTTCCCACAGTAGGTACAAATATAGGCTCCTTTGGTTCTCGATCTTAAATTCCTTTTGATGACTTGTGCTTGTGAAGCAGACGGTCCCTGAAAACCTTGCTTGCCACGTCTTAGCTTAACAATTAGAGCTTTTTTAATTTCTCTCTCTCGCACTATATCGATGAGTTTTCTTTGGAATTTTTCATCCAAAACAGCATGAGAACTGGAAGCTGGTGAGGGATTCTTCACGATTCCATGTTGCGTCTGGCAGTGCGTCCACACTTTGAAATTTGTGTGAAACCTCTTGTGGCATATGTCACAAGCATAGGGCTTCTCTGGGTTATGATACATGTTAACATGACGATGAAGACCTGCTGTTGATCTGAAAATTTTAAGGCAGTGCTTGCATTTAAATTTTTTATTTGGTCTTGCTTCTTCCATCTCGCTGTACTCATCTTTACTGGCATCAGAATCGGGAAAATCAGCGTCAAGGTGCGTAGGGCTTGAGCCTTCTTCAAAGTTATCTTCTGACCCAGGAGAACCCTGCTCATCTGCCTGCTCATCCACCTTCAGTTTCTTAAATGGTAGTCTTCTATCAGCTTGAAATCTCCTTTTAGCTGGAAGTCTGCTTGGTTCCTTACGATCATCTTCAGTTTTAAAAGGGAAGTCTTTATTTGCCGATGATGAAGCATCACCCACCGTAACTCTTATTATTTCAGCAGGATCTGAAAGTGGACTGCTAGGTTCAGTTTTTATTCGCACCTCTGTGAGAGGGGAAGCAATCTCCCTATCAGTTGACTGAGAGGCACTGAAAGACCTAAGGCGATGTGGATGTATTACCTGTGGTTTTTCATCTAAGACTAACTTCTCTGACGACTCTTTCAAGGATGACTTTTGAGATACAACATTAAAGGTCTTCTGGGAATCGTTAGTTCCTGGTGAGGAGGAGGATGATACCTGTGAAGGTTTTAGGTCAACAGAAGGTGAGTAAATAGGAACCTGGCTGTCCATGGAGAGTGACCTTCGAAGGAGACTTTTTACAAGTGGCCCACTTCTGTCAATACTTTGGTTTTCTGGACCAGATCCACTAGATGGGATTACTAGCCCTAACTTTGAGTAGTATAGCAAATTCCTGTCTTCACCTTGACCATTACCTTTGCCCGCCTCTCGCAACAAAAATGTAGATTCTGAAGCACCACACAGAGATAAGACTGGTGGACGGGGTCTTTTTAATGACATCTCTGCAGCCTTTCCTCTTAAAAGCTGACCACTGCTTCCTGGTTCATCCTTTGCAATTTCTTTCTCTGCTAAAGGCATCTGAGGCAGTATCGTGTTCCTTTTCACTAAACCACCTCTGCTCTGATCCTCCGCAGCTCCAGAAGTTTCATGAACCTTGGTATAGCTCACGGGGCTTTCTTTCAGCCATCTCCTTTCAGTCAGTGATAAGTTGTGAAGGGTTTCAGGTGGTTTTGTTACTTGTGGTCTGCTGCAAGCTTTGACAGCAACAGAGGGTAAAGATTTAGAAGCATGGCTTAAATCATGTTGTGTTTGATTGATGCTCTTCGCTTGTGCTTCAATTCTGTTCTGACAGACAATGACACTTCTCTTCTGAGAACTACTTTCATCTTCATCTTGATACAGTGTTTTCTTAATCGGGCAAGCTGGAAAAGGAGCTTGAGGACTCTTAGAAACAATATTTGTGAGAAAGGATATTCCAAGACTGTAGCCCAGTTCTTGCACAGCTGCAAGACTGCCTTTCTCAATGAACAAGGATGAAGAATAGATGTAGTTTAACACATTATCAAAAGCATCCGGCTCACAAAAATCAAGTTGAAACACTGACTGAGACTCATTCTCCTTATTCGTGAACAGAGTCTGGAAGTACTCACTGCTGGCAGCCAGAACGTTTTTGTGAGCTCGAAATTTCTGATCTCCTACTATAAGAACAACATCACACAGCTGTCCCTTTAGACGCTCCTCATTCAGTGCGCTTAGAAGTGAAATGGCATGTGCTGGATTTATGTAATGTAAGAGCCCCTCCATGATTCTGATGTTTCTGAAAAAGAAGAAGAACAAGAAGTTGTAGATTGCCTTTTGTGAACTGTTGTTAGAGATAAACATATCTAACTGACTAAACCACCATAAACAGTGCTGAAGAAAACATCTTGTTTGGAGGAAAGGTATGGGAATGAAAACAACACTGTTAGCTCCAACAGATGTACAGGCACAAAAAGAGCCAGCTCATCTGCCCAATTTCATATACACACTGTTAGTCACTGATCTTACACCAAGAATTTTACATCTAATTAAGTGGGGATGGGTGGAGGGGAAGGGGCTGTGTTCTCTTCCTGCAATACACTTGTCCAGAAGAAGGAACAGTTTGACCACTCTTGATCATCTTTTTCTCAGCTTTAGCTTTATGCAAAACTATCTTGTCAAGTGCATTGATAAACTCTTGATTCAGATATCTAAAGTTTAGTTAGGCCAAGTCAGCTTTCTGAGGTCTAAGCAACCCCGACAGTCTCTTGCTGACTAAACAAATTAACAGAGTTTTGTAGTCATTTTTAATAGAATGATGGAAAGGTTATTACTACTGGGAAGGAAGAAGAAAGCAGGATTATTGCCTGTAATCTAGATTAATTCAGCATGTTTGCTTATGCTTAATGAGTGTTGTCAATATATACTTCTAGCTATCAAATATGTGTCATTTATAATTGCACTGACAGAATCTGGTTTCTTGGCACTGTCACGATTATAACTGAAATATCCCTGCATTGCTTTGTTCTAGTTTAAAAGCAATCAGAGACCCGAACTCCTCGTTTTATTAATTTGCATAAGAGCACTTTATGCCCACAAGCCATATATTTGAAGAACAGTTACTCTTGAATGCATCCAAGACTACAACAAGCACAAATTAAACTGCAGTGCAGAAATCTCCATGTTCCATATGCCTCAAAGCACAGCCCACTCTGTACTGTAGGATGTCTCAATAACTCAATAGACTGCTCCTGATTAGATCATAACGAAAGATGAGAATCAGGTTGTAAGTTACTTTAAACAAAGAACTTCTGTGGCATGAATTGAAATTTATCTATATGTGCACATGTGCACACAGAAAAAAATGGCAATATCCGATTTTCTTTTTTTCATGGGCTCCATTCTTACAATTCTGTTCAAGTTAACCTGTAAGAATTTCACACTACCTTTCTCTATGGTAGTGGTAAAACAAGTCAATGTGTCTTTTAAAAGCAATTATCTTCTTTTCACAGATTATTTGACAAACCACTATTTATTTTATGTCATGGTTTAGGCCCACCCAGTAACTAAACACTAGGTGGCTGCTTGCTCACATCTTGGTGGGATGCGGAGGAGAATGGGAAGAAAAAGGTAAAAGTTTGTGGGTTGAGATAAGGACAGTTTAAGAGGACAACAAAAGGAGAGGAGAAATAATAACAATACTACTAATAAAAGAATATATGAAGTGAGTGATGCACAATGCAATTGCTTACCACCTGAAACCTGACACTCATCCCATTTCTAAGCCATGATCGCTCCCCTGCGCCCCCCTCCGCCCTAGCTCCTCCAGTTTATATACTTAGCATGATGTCATTTGGTATAGAATATATGCTTGGCTAGTTCAGATCAGGTGTCCTGGCCATGCTCCCTCCCAGCTTCTTGCAAAAATTAACTCTTCCCCAACCTAACCCAGGACAGTTTATAATTTATACATGATGCATGCTACTACAACAAAAATGCTTCACTATTCATCAGTTTACAAGCAAAACTGAAAAGTTAATTAAAAAAAAAATATGAAGAAGCTGTAATCCCATGATTAATAAATGAGAGTAGTAAATCTTGCAACTCTATGAATAGAAATAAGTGATCAAAGTCTAAATTGGTATCATTAAGAAATTACTTCGAGGGTGCCAGATCGGTCATACCACAGGACTGAGCTACTACTTCTACATCTAAAACTACCAAATGAGTTAAGAGTGTCATGGCAATAGCAAAAGCAGAATTCTGTTTCCTCAACAGATCTGTCTTTACTGAGTGTTTCAGTGTCTTGCAGTGTTATTTCATAAACACTACCCAGCTCCTTTGTAGATGCCACTGCAATTTACAGTGGTGGAGTCTGAGTGGCCCTAATCCCATCTCATGGTCTGAGCACTCATTAACACTTGGAGTGTCATCAGAACACATGTTCCAGGAATGCATCTCTTCCTTTAGCTTCACCTGGAAGAAACTGAATTTGCAAACTCAAGTGGTTCATCTAGGATGCAAGCTGCAGTGTGATATATAGAGGTAACACACCGACAGGGTGCTTTATGAAGGAAACTTGAAGTAAAATATTATTGTAGAGACACTCAACAGAAGTTGCTGCAGAACCCATACTTCAAGGACACAGTGGGAAAGGGGTATAATAGCCAAATGTTTCAAAATATTTTCAAATCTTTCACTTTAATCAGCTTTACCCAAGTCTTGCGTTTTGTGTAAGACACTTGCAGAATAAACACCATGTAATTTATATGTTTTCCTTTGTCCTTAAGTAACACAGTCATGCTATTGGTACAGATGGGTGTAAAATCTACATGTCTAAAGCAGAATCCAATAGTCACCCATCCTTCTTTCCACATTCTCCTTTTTTATTCACAGAACACCTTCAATTTATTGAACACAACAGAGATATGCATCCCACTACAATCCTCCCTTTCATTCTAGGAGCACTCTCATTTGTGCAGTGAAGGAGGCAGAGCTCTTGGGTGCCGTGTAACTCTGTCACTTTAACAGTAACTAAGGCTGCAACATACACAAATGGCAAGGGACCAAATTAATCCTGCAAAGGCAGCTTTAATCCTGGCATTTCCTAATTCAAGTGCTTGACTTTCAGCTTAATAGCCTTTAAACACAACAGGCAGAAATAAAACAAGCTATGATACGTTAAGAAACAAAACCAGACCTGGTTTGCAGAACCATTTAGACATTTACAGTGATCATCTGAAAGCCTGAATTACTTAGATGTATAAAAAACCAAACCCAAAGATTACCAGAGTATATGTACAGTGTAATAGAATGTCACTAAATGATCATTTTTCAGTAACAAAAATTGATCCAAGACATTCCTGTTTTCTTTTGTTCATCTCAGCTGCACACTGCAGTTCACTCCTTCACCTGTGCCAGTACAAATATTTGCAGACCTTTATTACACAGTAGATCAGACAATAAAGAATAATAATAA
This sequence comes from Actenoides lindsayi, assembly GCA_025331215.1. Taxonomy (NCBI): domain Eukaryota; kingdom Metazoa; phylum Chordata; class Aves; order Coraciiformes; family Alcedinidae; genus Actenoides; species Actenoides lindsayi. The sequence goes on along the minus strand of WTSP01016317.1, from coordinate 7,778 downwards.
TAACAAAGACCAAACCACAAATAATATTTCTTTCAAATGCTGGTCAATTTTTATATTAAACCACAATCCCAAGGACAATTACATTGGCATAACTGAAGAAGCAGCAAATGGAGCAGTGAAGCAGCTACAGGAAGACAAGAACTTGGTAGAACAATTTGTGACCAAGGCCAGCAATTGGCTGCCTGCACTCGGCCCCAGCACAGAAGGTGAGCCTAGCTATTGTGTAGGTAACAGAACTGTGGCAGTCTCTTTTAAGACTAGATTTGATTCCAGGTGTTTGAGGACTCGCACTTCCTCGGTTGAAGATTATTTTGCCATTAAATACCTAAACTCTTTCCTCCAGATAATCTGCTTCTATTCTCCCCAACCATTTTTTTCCAGCTGTCTTCGCTACTGACTGGAAACAAAGCTCTTTTTTCTTCCATGACGTTCAGGTGACATCAAGGAAAAACGTAGGAGCTTATCAGAAAATCTCCCATTGTCTGTGTTCAGGTGCCACATGCTAGAGCAGCTGCTGGTCCTCAGGAGGAATGGTGACAGCAAGACTCTAGACCCAAGAAGGGCAAGTGCAGAAGGAGCACTTGCAGCCTTCCTTTAGGAGGCCAAGAAGGTATTTTAGTATCAATCGTCAACAGCTCTCTACTGATCTCAGCAAACTAGATATCAGAAACTTAAGTACCATATTTGGTACAAGATTTTTTCATTTTTTCAATGAAGACAGAAAAAGACACTTCTACTATTTCAAAATTACTTTCTTCAAAAAGGGAATGTCTACTCAGGAAAGCTCTTCACAAGAAAAGGGTGAAAAAGTTTCATCTTTGGTCCAGTAGTTTATTAATCTTCAACACCTACCTGCCTTTGAACTGGCAGTTCCCCTTCCTTTCCTCTGTCCTTTACTCACATCTCCTCCTCCCAGCCCTGTGGTACCCTCCCCTTCCTTTCACCAGCTCTGCTGCTCATTTGGCCTCCCAACAAATTGATTCAATTCCCTAAAATGAAGCAGGAAAAAACCCAAACAAAATCAATCCAGTTTTTTTATCTGTTTGCCATTTTATAGGTTAGGAGCTTAATCAGCTCACTGAAAGATCAGATGAGCATCAGAGTTGCGGGAAGAGAGGCCATGAAAGTACCCATTCTTTATGTGGAAGTTGTTCAACCAGCTTTGTCCATCTAAAACTTCACCTTCAGAAATTATGACGTCACCAATGCTGAAACTTTACAAACAGAATCATACAGATACCGTGTGAACAATTTCAGCACAGAATCATAGAATCATTTAGGTCAGAAAAGACCTAACAGCTTACACTTGCAAATAACACAAGCAACTAAAGTAAGATGCTGACATTGCCTGCTGACTTCCATTATGATGACAAAGGTGCCAGCTAAAGCAGTGCTAATAGCGTGTTGGGGATGGCAGTGGGAAAGGTAATGTTCCGAAACACTTGGTTAGATGCAGGGCTGCAGCAAGAAGGTACCAGGGCTGTGAGAAGCTATACTTAGACCCAGAGAGTACAGGGCAGAAAACACACACACAGAGGAGACAGGCAATAAGGGAGACTGAACAGGGGTTTCAACAAGGAAAACATAGCTACGAAGTGTGGTGGGAACAAAGCCCTAAAAAACCCAAAGAAACATGGATTATCAGACTTGGACAAGAAATACAAGTGACTTCCTGGGGTATCCCCAGGTAAATGCAGGAATGTTGCACTCAGTTATGAACCCTTTGCAGAGGATTTGATGGCTCTGATAATTCATATGCTGTTTCAGACACAAGGGGGGGGGGGGGGGGGCAGCACTATTACTTGCAAGACCCCCCGAAGCAAAAAAAATGTACCTCTCATAACCCTCTAATGCGGCCACCTTTGCGGTCTTTTTTTATTGCCTTTACGCACA